>JAJLRB010000530.1:0-27071 GCA_020976825.1 Odocoileus hemionus | reverse complement strand
TGATAAAATTGATACTTTGCTGTGATGACACAGTTACAGTCGTTGTGAGGTCAGATATGGTGTCTGTGAAGTACCCAATGTTCTGCTTCATAACACTGTTGTGTTCGTTGAGAATACAAAATTGTAAAGTAAGTGTGTGATCATATATAAGTCTTTTATGATGTCACGATATAGTGACTGTGATATCATACGCAGTAGATGAAATGTCATATCCGAATACAATGCGTGTGATATCGATAATACAGTCAGCAAGTGATGTCATAAATATTGAGGATTGTAGGACATTAAGGTGGTTCTGATTGTCATGTGTAGGTGCATCGATGGGCCATACATTATGCAACCTGTGGATCTCTTACATAGTTGGTGTGATGCGTCGAACAAAGTGGTGTGTGATTACAAATAGAGTGGAGTGTTATGGCAGATAGATCGTGGTTTCCAAGACAGACATAGAGCTTGTGTAGTCCATACACACATGGTGGTTGAGAACGAATATAGTGGATATGAATGTCCTAAAACGTATGATGTGCCATGACATTCGGGGTAACTTTTTTTAGTGTTCCCAATCATATACCAAGTGCGATTGATATTTTACTGAGATATGTATTGTGTAAAGCCATAGTAGTGAATGTCTTGTCATAAATACAGTTGGCTGTGGATTCACAATAGAGTGTATGTGAGATGTCATAAAGCATGTGGGTTGGTGTCATGAACCTGTATTGCATGTGTTGCCATGATACATGACATTTGTTTGATGTCATAAAGAGTGGGTAGATGTATGGCAACAAATTAATCACCAGGATGTCATACGAATACAGATGGGTTTAGAGCAATATCACACATAAATGCTGGTGGTATAATCAATTTATACTCAGCTAATGACCCAGGTACAAGGAGATGCGATGGCAGATATACTGGGTTAAGACATGAAACATGGGTCCTGATGTCATAGGGTGGTGTGAGATATCCATAACAGGAAGTGGAAGTGATGTCAATATGTATGTTTCATAATTTGTCATAGACTTTGGGACTGTTGGTATCATACATACCATTGGGGTCTGATATGAATCTAATAAATCTGTGTGTGATGACACTGATGACAGTGATGTGCAGTCAGATATAAAGGGTATAGATGTTAAGAAAAAGATTTTTTTTTTTTTATTGTGATGTCACTAATAGAGTGAATTTAATCACTCAGCGGGGTGTGATTATCATATATACATGCATATTGTATCGATACCATATAGTAAGGGTGTGGTGTCCTACATACAGTGTGTGTTATATCATTGAAAAGAGTGTCATCACACTGAGCAGATTATCAGTTTATCCTGTCAATAGATGGTTAATTGTTATACACGTGTTGTTTCATGTCAAATATATGAATAAATTCAGAACCATATGGATGTGTACTGGGTACAAGATGGAGTGGCGTGTGATGTCACTTGATATAGGGGATGAGAAATGGTCAGTTAAACCGTAGGATGTGATTGTATCCAGTATATAGAGGGGAATCTTTTGATGTTCTGTGTGAAATGCAGTGTTTGTGATGTCATCAAATATCTGATCATATGATATTATAAATAATGATGAATGTATTAAAAGTGTGATTTGATGCTGGATGTAGAATGTGTATGATATCATATTGTGTGCCCTGTCATGACTTACGCTATTACTTGTTCTGATGTCATCGACACAGAGGTACATCGATACACACGTGTGTGTCGCATCTGTGGATGTCACATATTTCCTAGATCTCAACTGTAGTCATAAATATAGGTGTGTGTGTTGGTCAGGTGTTAGAACTGGTTGCATTGTTGCTTTGAAAGCAGTATGTGTGATTGATAATTATATAGATCATAAATTCAAAATATATCTACATGTGTCATACATGATATGGCTGTGATTCATGAAAGTAGGTTATGTTATGTCATTCATCCAGATATGGGCTCTGTCAAGTCATTAGGTTGGGTATAGCGTCCAGAAATGTATGGTATCAGTGATACAATTTTTGAGACAAGCAACATGAGTATCTCAATACATATGAGATGGCAGATATAACATTTTGTGTTGTCACGTGTGAATCTCTCTATAGGTCTTGATACCACAATGAATGGACGAATGCAGGACTGTCAACGTTGGAAGCCCAAAAAGAGTGGTTCAAAGATTTGTATAGGCCTAAGATGTCATAATAAATGGGTGGTATTACTACAGTTGGTCTGAGATCATCATTAGAGGGTTGTGATGACACAGGTACAGGGGAAAGCAACGTCAATAATTTTCGGGTGATGTCATGATACGTGCATGCGATGTCATAAAAAAGTGGTGTCATGCCATAAAATGGGGTGTGATCCCTTTAAAATTTTTTTTTATGAGGGTACCAAACGGGGTTTTGGATGTCATCTACAAAGGGTGTGAAAAGAGGGAAAGAGGGGGTGGAAAACAAAGATACAGTAGTTTGAGTAACAAAACTAGTAAAATGGGGTTTTATAAAAGGAAAGAGTATCAATATCCAATAATCCATAGTACACTTGTTGTATATCATAAATACAGGGATGTGAGACAGAGATCTGTGGGATGATGTAAAATTATTTTGTGCGTGATCCCTTAAAAATGGTTTTTGTGTCGAATGTGAGGATGCGGTCTTCACGGGGCAAAGTGGCACTACGCAATTTGAGGTCATCAAGATTTGGTGTGACGTGGTCAATACAGTCGGTTGATAAAAAGGATTATTTGCGTGATGTCACATTATAGGGAATATATTTTTCCCTAATACTGGGTTTGTTTCTACATAGATGTTGTGAGGGCATAAGACAGTAGATGAAAACTTAAGGGGTAGATTTGATTTACAATGAACTGGTCACACATATAGTGGGTGTGATGTCAATAAAAAGGGGGGTGATTTAGTGGGGAGGTTTTTTATGGCAAAGATCAGTGGGTTCTTGTCTATTAGTGGGGTACGTCATGTCGAAGGGAAGTGCATCATAAATCTGGTTTTGCTTTATAAAAAGGATTGGGATGCCCTCTAATGCAAATGATATAAACATAGGCCCGGGTGGTGTCGAAACGAGGGTGGATTTATAAGATGGGTGTGTTCATAATAAGTGCATGGGGGGTCAAGGGATATGGATAGAATCAATATAATATAGGTTGTGTTCATGATAGACTGGGGGTTGAGACCGAAACCTTTTTGTGTGTCAAAAATATGGAAGTGATTTTAAAATAAAGTGGTGTGATGGGGTAAAGAGGGATGTGATCCCCTAGGGGATTATTCAAGATTTCATACTATAGTGATGTGTCATAATACATGGGTTTGATAAAAATTTATACATTGCTGTGATGACACAGTTTTCCGTTGTGAGGTCAATTGGTCTGTAAGTACACAATGGTTTTGTTTTTCATAAAACTGTGTGTGATGCTAAAAAAAAAAATAAGTCGTAAAGGGAGAGTGTGTATGTATAGATAGATCATTTTTTTGATGTCACGTATATGTGACTGTGAATCTAGCCGTAGATAAAGTATATTTCAATGGTGTGATATCAGAATAAAGTGATGTATTCAAAATATGAGGGTTGTGGTCATGAGTGGGTTTTGATGTCATGTGAGTCATTTGATGGCAACATTTGCAAACCCGTGATTTTACATAGTTGGTGTGATGGCGTCGACAAAATGGGTGGTGACTATGAGGGGTGTGTGGCAGATGATGGGGGTTTTTAAGACAAAATAAGTTGTGTAGTCATACACAATGTGGGTGAGAAGTATATAGTGGATATGAGTCCTAAAGTAGTTTGTGCCTGATTTTGGGTTTCAGGGTTTTGTTTTCCCATTCATATACCGGCGATATATTTTTAGAGTTTTGTTAAACTAGTAGGGTCTTGTCATAAATTTTCGTGGTTGATTCACAAGTAAATGTTGTGATTATAACGGGGGGTGGGGTTTAGAAAAAGATTGCATGTGTTTCCATGAATCGACTTGTGATGTCAAAAAATTTGGGTGGAGGGCACAAATAACATAGGATTCATAACATACATGTTTGATGAGCACACATGAATCGTGTTATTAAATCTAGATCAGCTGTAATGATACCCAGTACATGATCATTTCAGATAACTGGGTTGATGACATTTGAAAAGCTGTTGTGTGATGATCCTTGAGGGTTGTGTGGAGTATTCCTACATAATCGGATGTGTGATTTTCATAGAGGTTAGTTTCAGAAAGATGTCATAGAACATTGTGGGCGGCTGGTGTATCATGACATGAGCAAATGGGCAGCGTTAAATGAATCGATAATCTGTGTGGAGATGATCAACTGAGATACAGAGGTCATCTGCTGTCCAGTTATTATAAGGGTCGTGATGTCAGAAAAAGAGGAGATTTGATGTCACGAATTGAGTGAATTTATGGCACACACCGTGGGTGCTTATTGTCCAATATACTACTGCAATATTGTTCGGTACAGATAGTATGTGTGGTGTCGCTACTTACAGGTGTCTGTTGTTATATCACTGGTAGAGGCCGTACATGTGTCATGCACATTGATACTAGTTTAATGGAGGTTATACTGTTCAGATAGAGTGGTTGTATTGTGTGTACTCACTGGTGTGTTTCATGTCTAATATAAGAGTGGATAGAATTCGAAGAACCTTAGTGGATGTGATAGGGACAGATGCGACTAACGTGGCTAGTGATGTCACCGATATACGGGGATGAGCATGTCATAAACCGCCACCTGGATGTGAGGTCATATAGATGGGGATGTGATGTCATGTGAATGCAGTGTTTGTGATGTCATCAATACTGATCATTGATATCATAAAAGTGTGAATGTGATGTCATGTAGAATTGTGTATGAGGTCATATGTGTGCCCTGTCATGACTTACATACTTGTTGTGATCGTCATCGACACAGAGGGTACATCGATACAAACAGACTGTGTGTCATCATGTGTGATGGCACAGGAAATACAGTGGCAGGTGATGTCAAATATAGTGTGTGAGATGTCAGGTGTAGAGCGTTGCATTGTCATGAAAGCAGTATGTGTGATATCATATATATTGGTATGATGTCATAAATAAACTAGCTGTGATGTCATACATACCTAGGGCTGTGATGTCATAAAGCTTTGTGTATACATTGTGTGATGTCATAATACTTGGGTATCAAAGGTGGATGTTACATAGATTATGGTTTGAAATAAGATTGAGCATAGTTGTTGAATGAGGAAGGATAGTTGTTTGTCATGGGGATATATCTATGGTTGTACATACAATGGCATGGAGTATGACATAATGGTGTATCCCAAGAGTGGGTTGAGTTATAGTTGCTTGATGAATCATAGATGGTGATCTAACACTAAGGGGATACATTTAGTATGGTAAGTACATACATAAGTTTTAAGATGTGTGATATAAGGTTTGATGTCAATTAATGTGGGTCATCCTAAAGTGAGGATCTAAGAGTGTTATGGTTCAAACAGGGGATGTACATAAAGGATGTATGATAAAATGGATGGTAACCAAGGTATTGAGATACAGAGAGGTTAAATATTTTAGTGTAAAAAAATAGTGTGATAATAAAATGTAATAAAATAAAGGTTGATAATAAATGTGTTTGATGCAATAATGATGGTATTATAAATGTGGTTTGATGTAATAATGTGATGATGGAAAGGAGTGTGGATGACATAAAATGTGTGCATTCAATAGGGTTTGATACAATTGGATTTGGTTCAATACAGGAGATTATGATACAGGTGTGGTTCATCATAGTTGAGGGTAATAATTGCTAGATGAATTATTTGGAGTGCTATAAAGTGGTTAATGAATTGTAAGAGGTGTAGTATTTGGTCAAATTGTGGAAATTAATAATAGGTGTGTGTCAAGTAAGTTGGGCAAATAAGTTGGTGCAACTAAAGGGGTTTGCGTTATAAGTGGTTATAAATTAGTGGTGTTGGTTATAAAGGGATTAGGTGATTGATGCAAAGAATGATTAGCTCTGATGGTGTGGTCAAAAAGAGGTGGGTGATAAAACATGTGTGATGTTAAAAAGATGGTGCAAAATATGGTGATATGAAATATGTTGATATCGATAACTGGATTGATACATATATTGTTGATATGTGAAAGAGTGAGGTTGATATAATGGTGGGTTAATAAGGGTATGTATACAATGGGTGTGAGTGAAGATGATCATGATAGTGATGAAAGAATTACATATGGAAGTTGAAAGAGTTGTAGATAGTAAGTTGTGGAAGTATGAGATAAATGTTAAGTGTAAAGGGTTTGTGTATAAAAGTTATAGTTCTAATGTGATGTGATAAATAAAACTAGTTGTAATGTGTTATGTAAGTATTAGTTTAAAAAATGTAATTGTACAATGGAGATATTCATGTAGACATGTGTGAGTATATGATAAGTCATAGAGGTGTATATAGGATAGTGTTATGGATAAGTTGTAGTAATATCAATAGTGAATGTGTCCCACAAAGTGGGTTAAGAAAGGAAAGTGTTTATAAATAGAGAGTGTACTACAAAGTGTGTGTAAGAGTATGTGGGATGTGAACGGTTGTGTTAAACGTAGGTAGTGATTGATTAGTAAGGTGAATTATCAATATTGTAGCAATAAGGTGTGTTTTTAAAGTAGTGTTGTCAATAGTAAGTGGATGTGTTAAACGTGTGTGGTTAAATGGCAATGTGTTCTAAAAGTGTGATGTATAAATGCATGGTGCATAATATAGTAGGGATGTTAAATGGTGGATATTATCAATCATGTAGAGTGATGATATATCAAAGAATGGATGGGAATAATTCTGGTTTATAATACAGGTGGGATGTTCAAAGAGTGGGATGTTCAAAGTAGGTATGATTTTAAGTGTGTTTAAGTCAATTGGTGGATTAATATTATGTTGGTGATGACATATGGATGGGCAATAATGGGTACAAGAGATGGGTGTTAGATGTTAAGGTGTAATAAAAGGTGAGATGTAATTGTGTAAGTTTAGTGTATATTGGTATTAAATACATAGTTGTGATATGAGATGTCCACTCATACAGGATTGTCTAATAAGTGTGTTAACAAGATAGGGTGTCATAACTAAGTTATTCAATAAGGTTGAATTACTTTGATTGTGTTTAATGTGTGTTTGCAAAAGAGTGGGTTGAATAAAGATAGGTATGATGGACAATGATGGGGTATTCAGTATAGGGATTTGATGTCAATATGTGATGTATAGAAATTGTATGAATGAGATGTGGATGTATGGAATGATATTATAGGTAGAATGTATAGTCAGATGTTATATTAAGTGTGAGTATGTAGTGTTATGTTTGTATGCTTATTCATAAGGGGTGTATGTATGTGTGATGGAAAATAAGTGGCTGTGATGTAATATTTGTTATATTGTAGAGTTGTATATAGCAGATGTGAAATGTTATGGTTAATACTGAGTGATGCATATAGGTGAGGTCAAAGATTGTGCTTGCATGAAGCATTGTGTGAATCATAATGTTGTATGTAATTCAGTGGATGATGCTGTTTGTTCATAAGTTGTAAGTTTAAATGATGTGATCAATAGGGATTGATTAATGAGTATGGTTATTGTACTGTGTTGATATGTGCAGAGGCGGAGGTAATGATGAGCTGTTGAAGTTAAAGGGTGTTCTATAATGAGTGGATCCATAATGATGGGTCAGTAATGTGTAGTCAATAAGTGTGTATATAAGTGTATGAGAAGTAGATCATATTAGGATGATGAATGAGTTGATGCAAAAATATGTAGTAGTAAATGTTGAAGTCAAAGTTGATATGGTGTGAAAAAGTTGGATGTATATAAAATTTGATGCATAAAGGGTGATCATAAAAGTTTGAATTAAAAGTGGAATGAGTTAAATGAGATGTGTTATGCAAAGGGTTTATAATATGTGGAAATATGAGTGAGTAAATGATGAGTTTAAATGTTGACTATAATGTGGATTCATAAGTGGTAGATATTAATATGTGGATGATAGAAGAGTGATACGAATGTGAAGTATAAGTGTTAGAATAGTGGGGATATGTATAATGAAGGTTATGGATAGTGTTGGAATATAGGTGAATGATGTTACAAAGTGTGGGTATGAGAGTATGTGAGTAAAGTATGTGTTAAAAGTGTGTCAAAATTGTGGATGTAATACAAATGTTATTAGAGGTTGGGAAGATAAGGTGTATGACAATATGTGGGTAGTGAGTGTGTCATAAAAGTGGTTGTTATAGGTGTGATCAATTAGTGATATAGATAGGCGTGTAAAAAGTGGTGATAACAATGTTAGATGGTGATGTGTAGTTAAGATGAGTTATGGTGAACATGATTGATTAGTAAGGATAGTGATGGGAATAGATTTAATAGAGTGTATGAAAATGGTGATAAATGTATGTATAAAAATGAGTGATGATAATATGTTTGATAAATTGATCTTTGTGATGATGTGTTTATGGTATTGGGTTGTGAATAAGTTTTATTACAGTATGTATATTGAAAAGTTAGGAGATATAGTTAGAAGTTTTGTAGTTATATATGTATATAAGTTGATTTAGTATTTTTATGGTGTGCATAATGTATCATAGTTTAATATGTGTGTTGGTAAGGTGGATTTGTGTAGATGATGTTTTGATGTTTTATGTAGATAAAATGGATTCAAAGTGTTGTGTATTGGGTGTTCAAAATGGATGTAAGTGATGAAAAGGTGTGGCACATTGTGTATTTAGTTGATGCATAATGTTTGTTGTAATTGTGATACCAAGGGTGTATTTTATATTTAAAGGTGGGTTGTAATTAAGTATGAGATGTTGATTAAATGGTGTGTAACATATAGTGCTGAACAGTGTTGATAAAATGGTTGTGAATGATTAATAGATAAACGGGGTGATATAAAATGATGGTTATAATAGGGTATACCAGTAAGGGGATGATGAAATACTGGGTTAGAGAAAGGTGGATTAATGAGGGTTGATATAGTGAAAGTGATATTTATGTGTTAAAAGTTTGGTAAAATAGTTGTATAATGTGTGGGGTGTAAGAGGTGTGATGAAGGGTGTGTGAGAAAGTGTGAGTTAGTATAGGTGTTGGGTTGTTGTATATAGATGTGGTATAAGTGGTGGTTAGTGGTGGTTATGTAGTGGGGATGAATAGATGGAGGTGCTGTAGTTTGGTGAATGTTAACCGATTAGTATATTAGATTTATTGATTGTTATTAATGATTGTTTTGTATTATGTATGGTTATAAAGTGTGTCAAGGGATGATGTCATGATAAGGATGTGTATAAATATTATATGTGAATTTAATGTTGGGTATATTATGTTAAGATTACATATTTTATTGCATAATGAAGTATACTGTTAGCAACAGGGTAGTCAAAATTGGTGAATGTCAGTGTGTGTCATAATATTGTATCTTATGGTTGTGTTAAAGTCTGGAGCACAATGGGTGGAAGAAATGGTGATTAAGAGTTGTTAGTGTGTATATAAAAGTTGTGATATTTGAGGTTGAGGAATAGTGGATAAGATTGTGATCATAAATTTTTCATAATGTGTATTTAATTGGTTGAATCAAAAGAGTATGTAAAAAGGTGGTAAAGAGGTTAGAGATGATGGTGTAATCAATAAGGGGTGTACAAAAGGTTGAAGTTATAATGGTATGATGACGAAATGGATTACATAAGGTGTATATGTAAGATGTTAACAAAATAAGTGGTGTGATAATGTGATTTCAAATGTTATGAAGTGGCATGTTACTAAAAGGTAACAAATGGGTGTGAACAGGATTGTTTGGAAGAATATGATGGTATGATAAAATGGTTGATCATAGGTGAGATTATATGTATGTTGACTACAGTGATGTGTCAATAGTGGATGTCATTAAAGGTGGATGCAAATGGGTTATGGAAGTTGGATAGTGGTTCAATGTGGTTCATAAGTTAGTGAATAAAAGGTTAGTAAAGTGTAGCATTTGGGATGTACAAAAAGGTGGGTTAAGGTTGATGAATAAGTGGTGTATATAGTGTTAGAGTTACAGGTTGTGATTATAGTAAGTGTGATGAAAAAAGTGGGGTGATTTGAAAGATGATGTAAAAAGGGTGTGTAAATAGGGTGGAGGTAAAGGGTTGTAATAATGTTGTCATAATAATGGATGGATTAGTATGTTGTATAATATTGAGATTGGTAGACATGGATATTAAATTGTGATGTCATAATTGTGAGTGATGTCAATAAAGGTTGTATAAAGTGATTGAAGGATTATCAGATAATAAGTGAGTTGTATATTGATAAGTGGTTAAAATTTGTTGGGAAAGTGAGGTAATGGTTAGATTGGAATGAGTGATTATACTAATGTGTTGATTAAATAGTTATATTGATGTTAGATATGGTTGATCAGTGATTAGTGTGATGATACAATATCAAGTAAAGTGAATCTAAATGGTTTGTCAATAAAGTGTTATATATTAGATTTAGCATAGTGGTTATCATGGTGTGTTATAATATGATTTTAATTAGGTGTGGTTGAGGTAGTGTGTGATAAATTGTGGTAATAATGTGGGTTTAAAGTGTAAACAGGGGTGAAAGTATTAGAGATGTGTAGATATACATGAGTTACATGATAGTTATATAAGTGGATGTTTAAAGTGTTTCAGAAGGGGTATTAATTCAATTAGTCAGTAATTATGGTTTTAAAGATGTGTGTGTATACATGTTGCATGTATGTATGTGGGGTGTGTCAAAAGCGGTTCATACCTGCCTGGTACATAATCGTGATCCTAAAAGTTGGTCCATACAGGTGTCATTATGGTTATCCAAAGGTGTGATAACTAGTGATATCTGTAAGGGTGATGAATTAGGGTTAATAAGAAGGGTGGTGCATAAGTGGGTATTAGTGAATGTTATGTATAAAGTGTGTACTGGTTATACAAATGGAGTTTATGCATAATTGTGATCATGACAGGTGTGATAATAAGGGTGTTGTGCAAAATGTGTGTTGTCTAAGTGATTTCATAGTGTGTGATCATTATATTGTGATCTATTGGTGTTCATACTACAGTGTGTTTAGATTAGGTGGTGTCATACGAAATTGTGGATTTATGAGAGAGGTGTATTCTTAGGGTGTTTCTAAGGTGGATGTAAAACTTGATTAGGATATGGAAGTGTAATTGTTGATATAATGGATGTAAAAGTGGTGTATTCATTATGGTTTGAGAAATGTGGTGTCATAAAGGTTGAGATATTTGTTATGTTATTATTAATATGTGCTGATTAATTGTTAACTGAGATAAAGATGAGTTTCTATGATAAAAGGTTGTATGTAGTGTTGATTATATGGTGTAGTAAATGGTTAGAAAGTAATAGAAATGTGGTGTAAATAGTATTTTGAATGTATAATATGTTGCAAAGGGGTTGGTGAACAAAAGGTGATAATAAAAGTGGTGAAAAATGGTTGTGGTATAATAAGGTGAACTGGATATATATTATTTGGTTAAAATGTTGATAATTAGTGTGAAGAAATGGTATTATATTTTGGTACTAAATGGTGGTTGTGAAAGATGATGCAGGAAGTCAGAATTGATGTAAAATGTGTGTCATAAGGTGATGAGTTATTTGTGTACAAAGGGTTATCTACACATGGTTAAGTTGTAAGAGAAGTGTAGTAAATAGTGTGGATTAATAATATGTAAATAATGGGAGACTAATGGTAAAGATTTGATGAGATATGGGTGTGACAAAGGGTTGATTGTTGAGTGATGCTATAATGTTAGAAAGGACATAGGTATAAGATGGTAAATGTTGAAGAGTGTATTACATGGGTATATATACAATGATGTACTAATGTGTTAAATAGAGGAATAAAGGGTGTTAAAGATTGCTAGTTGTCAATAGTGAATTCATATATGTGTATGTAAGTGGTGTGATTAGTTATATGTTATATGGTGTTATAGGTTAATGATGTTATGAAGTGGTGAGTATGTGTGTAAATGTTTACATGTTGATATATGTGTAAGTGAGTGTGCAAGAAGTGTATGTGATATTAGTATATGATGGATTTTAGATGAACATGAAGTGTGTAAATTGGTGTATGATGTTAGATTGATGTATTGAATTTAGTGTGTATGTAATGGTGACATAATGTGATGGATATGGGTTAAAATATGTTAGTCAGTGGTGAGAATATTGGGATATTAAAAATGTGTGCGAGGTAAATAGTTTCAATTCATCATTTTATATGGTAAATATAGTTTAATAGGTGTGAGTCAAGTGTCGTATAAGTGTTTATAGAGTGATGTTTGATAAGATGGGTTAATGGGTGATAAAAAGGATGTATAAATGGTTTATTAAATGTGTGATCATTATCATATACAAAGGGATGGTGAAATGGGTTAATATGTGATTAGGGTTATGAAAGGTGATATATTGTTATAGTTCAAGTGTGTTTATAATAATGGTAATCGATAGATGTGAATGACAGGTGGTAGTATAAAGTGGATGAAAGAGTTGTGACTGAGGTATCATATAGTGGTTATTAATATGTGATAATAGTTGTTAAGTGTGTAAGTAGTGTAAAATATAGTTAGATTATGTCATATATTGTTCATTTTTTAATGGTGATAATGTGATATAAAGGGTTATTTATTTTAGGAGGGTGTCGTATGATGAGAGTGGTTGATGTGTTGTTATAAGATATATAAGTTAAGTTTATTGGTTGTATTATGGGTCATGATATTTGATTACGAGGTATATAGTCAGTGATGAAAAGTGCATGATAATAGTGTTATGGTGGTTGATTGATAATTAATTAATTATATGTAATACATGTGTTAATAAAGGTGTAATAGTTATGATTATATGAAGGTTCTTCGTATTCAATGGGTATATGAACTGGGTTGGAAATATGGATGTGTTCAGATATGGGGATGTATAAATGTGTGTGTTTTGATCTATGCAGACTAGATGATGCTGAGTTGACAAAGATGTTGAATGTTATGCTATTCTAATGTT
This sequence comes from Odocoileus hemionus, assembly GCA_020976825.1. Classification (NCBI taxonomy): domain Eukaryota; kingdom Metazoa; phylum Chordata; class Mammalia; order Artiodactyla; family Cervidae; genus Odocoileus; species Odocoileus hemionus. Next base: position 14,058 of record JAJLRB010000530.1, on the reverse strand, counting down.
ATTAAATTGAGTAATATGTTGGTAAGTGTGAATAGGTTATTAGTGTTGGTTGAGTTATAAATGTGTACATAGTGATTCAAAGTTATCAAGGGAGGTTAGTATAAAAGGTGTATAGATGTGAGAAAGAGGTGAGTAATATGAGGTGTTAGAAGTATGAATATAAGGTGATCAATTATGTGTGATGCAAATGTGTTGTGATGGTATAGTAGAGCTGAAATGGTGTTGGTAGAGGATGTTATTAAGAGTGTATAAATGGGTAATATGGCTGGTAATATGGTTGATCAATAGTGTGAATCAATTTGAATTATGCTACAGATGTTATAATAGTGGTTAGATATAAATTATGAGAATAGGATTCAAGATAGGGTGATAAATGAATATGGGGATAAGTGATGTGGGTTGTTAAGTGTTATAGTGTGATAAATGTGGATTGGTTAGAGTTGAGATTAGTGTATGTGATTAAGGTTTAGTGTGTACATAGAGGTATGTATATGATGTATAGTTTCTGATATATGGATATAAATTTATAGTGTGGTAAGATGATGATAATGATGTTAGGTGATGATAATATGTATATAATTATATGTGGTTGGAAGATGGGATGTATATGTAATAGTGTATATAATGTGTTTAAGATGAGTTGAATTATAATGTGTGTACAAATGGTGTAGTGATCGATGTGAGTGTTCATGGATATAAGTTTTTCAAGGTGTGACAATATATGAATAAGTGATGTGTTAAAGGTTTATGAGTGTATAGATATCATATGATTATATAATGTTTATTGATAAGTTGTATGAAAATGAGTGGTGGTGGAAGAGTTTGTTATGTATTTAACGGATCTAATAGTGTATGCTGAAGTGTTTCAATAGGTGATGATGGTTAGTAAAATGTTTTAAATTGAATTAATTTTGTAAGTGTAGCTGTGAGTTGTCATAATGTATTTATGGAGGTAAAAGGGTTCATATAGTGTGTAGTATAATGGTAGGAGTAGCTGTGTGATATATAGCAATGTTGTCTATATCATGTGTTATAGTATGTGTTATTAGTGACGAAGGATGAAAGTGGTTAAGTGTGTTAGTTGTTATAATGTTGAATATAGTCAAATGGTTGATATATATGGGTAGTATGTTACGTAGGATGTTGGGTTGAAAAGTTGATGCTTGTGATAGATGGTATATGATTTTCATAATTGGGGCTCATGTGTTTAATTGCTAATAGTGTTAGAAAGTGTGTTTATTTCAATATTATCATGTATGTGAGGGGTGTGTATAAGTGGGTTACTGAATTGGATATATATGTTATGTGTCATAGATGATGATATGTTGTATGGCTTATATGTTATATAGGTAAGTGTATGGTGTGAATGGATAAATATTGTGTGTGTGTCTGGTGTAATAATTATGAAACATGAGTGTAGTGTCAATATGATTATCAGCATAAGTTGTGATGTCAAGGTTGTTTGTATTGTGGAGAAAGGTGTTCTAGTGTGATATTGTGTGTCATTTTATAGAACAGGATATATGTGTGAGACAAGTGTGAATGAGTAAATTAGTGATTCTAGTCGTGGTTCAATAAGTTGAAGTAGGAGAAATGTGTGTTAGATGGGTAATGTCACAAATTAAAGTTATGTAAAATGTGATCAATAGGGTATAATTGGGTAACAAGTAATTGACAAAGATATTAAGATTAAAGTGGAAAATGTTGATAATAGTGTTGAAATTGTTATATTGGAGCTGATTTGTTATGATGGATGTAGGAGTGTCAATTGCAAAGTGGTATAGTGTGAGTATGGAGCAATAGATTTCTATGGAGAATTGTGAGAGTGTGAATAGGATTCATATGAATGTTGTCAAGTGGTATAGGAGGTTGATAGAGTGTGGTCAAGTGGTGTAGGTTGGAATATGTTGTATAAGTATCAGGATGAATTATAGAGTTTTAAAGTGGTACAGATGTAGTAATGGAGGGGTGATATTGTTGTTATGATGGTGAGACTGATGGATAATTGGTGTTAAAGTTACAAGGTGATAATTAATTCATAAGGTGAGAAGGTTAAATATATTTATAAATAGTGTTTCATTGTATAGTTGTCAGGCTGTGATGTCATACAGCTTTTGATGTCATGTTCATTCATATCCTGAATGTGCTGTCATACATAGAGTGCGTGTGTGTGCGTGATATCGTCCAGAGAGTGTGGGTGTGTTATCATTGATACTCTGGGTTTGAGGACAAGCATACAGTGGATGTAGTCTCAGATACAATGGGTGAGATGGCAGATATCTCATCTATAGTGTCCGTGATGCCACGAATCCCATGGAGGTAATGCGATGACTGTAATGGGTGTGAAGTCACAAAGAGTGGTTACGAAGATTTGTATAGTGCCTAAGATGTCATACATAAAATGGGTGTGATATCCCTACGTACAGTTGGTCTGAGATCATCATCATTAGAGTGGTTGTGTGATGACACAGGTACAGTGGATGCAACGTCAGATATATTCGGGAGTGATGTCATGAGTACAGTGCATGCGATGTCATAAATAATGTGGTGTCATGCCATAAAATGTGGATGTGATGCCTTCAAAAGTTTTTATGATGGTACGCAAACAGGGGTGTGTGATGTCATACATACAAAGGGTGTGATAAGATGGAAAGAGTGGGTGTGAAACACAGAAGATACAGTAGTTGTGAGGTAACAAAACTAGTGAATAGGTATTGTATACAATGGATATGATGTCATCATATATAGCGCATGAGATCTCATAGATACACTTGTTGTGATATCATCAATACAGTGGATGTGATGACAGAGATACTGTGGGGGTATGATGTCAATTATATTGTGCGTGATGCCTTAGAAATGGTGGTTTGATGTCGTAATGTGAGGATGCGATGTCTTCAACAGGGCAAAGATGCTGCACATACGCAGATTATGAGGTCATACAAGAGTAGGTGTGACGTGGTCAATACAGTCGGTGTGATGACAAGGATTATTTGCTGTGATGTCACATGTATAGGGAATATATTGCCCTACATACTGGATGTGGTTTCATACATAGATGTTGTGAGGTCATAAGTACAGTAGAGTGAAGACTTAAGCAGTAGATGTGATGTTACAGAGTGCAACTGATGTCACACATATAGTGGGTGTGATGTCACATAAAAGTGGGTGTGATATTAGTGGAGAGGTTTTGATGGCAAAGATACACAGTGGGTGCTGTCTCATATAGTGGGTGTGACGTCATGTCTGAAGTGGATGTGACATCATAAATACTGAGTTTTGCTCTTATAAAGAGGATGTGATGCCATCTAGAGTGCAAATGATATGATACATAGGCCGAGTGTGGTGTCAGCAACACAGAGGGTGGGATGTTATACAGATTGGGTGTGATGTCATGAATATAGTGCATGGGATGTCACAGGTATACTGGATGAGATATCATATATATATAGGTTGTGATATCATCGATAGACTGGGTGTGACGACACAGATCCAGTTGATGTGATGTCAAATATAGTGGAAGTGATGTCATAAATAAAGTGGTGTGTGATGGCGTAAAGAGTGGATGTGATACCATAGGTATTATACAAGATTTTTCATACATATAGTGGAGGTGATGTCATACATACACTGGGTTTGATAAAATTGATACATTTGCTGTGATGACACAGTTACAGTCGTTGTGAGGTCAGATATGGTGTCTGTGAAGTACACAATGGTTCTGTGTTCTCATAACACTGTGTGTGATGCTATATAAAGTAGATAAGTCGTAAAGGTAGAGTGTGTGATGTCATAGATAGAGTCATTTTTTATGATGTCACGTATATAGTGACTGTGATATCATACGCAGTAGATGAAATGTCATATCGTATACAATGCGTGTGATATCATGAATAAAGTGCATGTGATGTCATAAATATTGAGGATTGTGTCATCATAGAGTGTGGTTATGATGTCATGTGTAGTGCATTTGATGGCATACATTTGCAACCTGTGATCTCTTACATAGTTGGTGTGATGGCGTCGACAAAGTGGGTGTGATGACATATAGAGTGGATGTGATGGCAGATAGATCGGGTTTCAAGACAGACATAGAGCTTGTGTAGTCATACACACAGTGTGGGTGAGAACGTATATAGTGGATATGATGTCCTAAACGTAGTATGTGCCATGACATCGGGTACAGTGTTAGTGTTCCCATTCATATACCAAGTGCGATGATATTTTTACTGAGTATGTTGTGTAAAGCATAGTAGGTGTCTTGTCATAATTACAGTGGCTGTGATGTCACAAGTAGAGTGTATGTGATGTCATAAGCAGTGGGTGTGGTGTCATGAACCGATTGCATGTGTTGCCATGAATACAGACTTGTGATGTCATAAAGAGTGGGTGTGAGGTCACAAATTAATCACAGGATGTCATACATACAGTGGGTTTGATATCACACATAATGCTGGTGTGGTATAATCAATATACTCAGTAATGACCCAGGTACAGGGGATGCGATGGCAGATATACTGGGTTAATGACATGAGAACAGTGGGTGTGATGTCATAGAGTGGTGTGATATCATACAGAGTGGAAGTGATGTCATATGTAGTTCATAAGTTGTCATAGACTTTGTGGCTCTGGTATCATACATACAATGGGGGTTATATGATCGATAATCTGTGTGTGATGACACTGGTACAGAGGATGTGCTATCAGATATAAAGGGTGTGATGTGAGAAAAAGAAGATGTGATGTCACGTATAGAGTGAATTTATGTCACTCAGCGTGGGTGTGATATCATATATACTGCATATTGTTCGATACATATAGTATGTGTGGTGTCCTACATACAGTGTGTGTTATAACACTGATAGAGTGGGTGTCATCACACTGATACAGATTATGGAGGTTATACTGTCAGATAGAGTGGTTGTATTGTCTTTACACGGTGTGTTTCATGTCAAATATAGTGGATGTGAATTCAGAACCATAGTGGATGTGATGGGACAGATGGAGTGGCTGTGATGTCACTGATATAGGGGATGAGATGTCATAAACCGTGGATGTGATGTCATATAGAGGGGATCTGATGTCATGAATGCAGTGTTTGTGATGTCATCAGTACTGATCATTGATATCATAAAGTGTGAATGTGATGTCATGTAGAATGTGTATGATGTCATATGTGTGCCCTGTCATGACTTACATACTTGTTGTTATATCATCGACACAGAGGTACATCGATACAAACGTGTGTGTCATCTGTGTGATGGCACAAATACAGTGGCAGTGATGTCAAATATAGTGTGTGAGATGTCAGGTGTAGAGGTTGCATTGTCATGAAAGCAGTATGTGTGATATCACGTATATTGGTATGATGTCATAAATACACTAGCTGGGATGTCATGCATAAAGGGCTGTGATGTCATAAAGCTTTGATGTCATGTCATTCATCCTGAATGTGCTGTCATACATAGAGTGTGCGTGATATCGTCCAGAGAGTGGGTGTGTTATCATTGATACTCTGGGTTTGAGGACAAGCATACAGTGGATGTAGTCTCAGATACAATGGGTGAGATGGCAGATATAACATTTGTGTTGTCATGTGTGTGATCTCATCTATAGTGTCCATGATGCCACGAATCCCATGGAGGTAATGCGATGACTGTAATGGTGTGAAGTCACAAAGAGTGGTTACGAAGATTTGTATAGTGCCTAAGATGTCATACATAAAATGGGTGTGATATCCTACGTACAGTTGGTCTGAGATCATCATTAGAGTGGTTGTGATGACACAGGTACAGTGGATGCAACGTCAGATATATTCGGAGTGATGTCATGAGTACAGTGCATGCGATGTCATAAATAATGTGGTGTCATGCCATAAAATGTGGATGTGATGCCTTCAAAAGTTTTTATGATGGTACGCAAACAGGGGTGTGATGTCATACATACAAAGGGTGTGATAAGATGGAAAGAGTGGGTGTGAAACACAGAAGATACAGTAGTTGTGAGGTAACAAAACTAGTGAATAGGTATTGTATACAATGGATATGATGTCATCATATATAGCGCATGAGATCTCATAGATACACTTGTTGTGATATCATCAATACAGTGGATGTGATGACAGAGATACTGTGGGTATGATGTCAATTATATTGTGCGTGATGCCTTAGAAATGGTGGTTTGATGTCGTAATGTGAGGATGCGATGTCTTCAACAGGGCAAAGATGCTGCACATACGCAGATTATGAGGTCATACAAGAGTAGGTGTGACGTGGTCAATACAGTCGGTGTGATGACAAGGATTATTTGCTGTGATGTCACATGTATAGGGAATATATTGCCCTACATACTAGATGTGGTTTCATACATAGATGTTGTGAGGTCATAAGTACAGTAGAGTGAAGACTTAAGCAGTAGATGTGATGTTACAGAGTGCAACTGATGTCACACATATAGTGGGTGTGATGTCACATAAAAGTGGGTGTGATATATTAGTGGAGAGGTTTTGATGGCAAAGATACAGTGGGTGTGCTGTCTCATATAGTGGGTGTGACGTCATGTCTGAAGTGGATGTGACATCATAAATACTGTGTTTTGCTCTTTATAAAGAGGATGTGATGCCATCTAGAGTGCAAATGATATGATACATAGGCCGAGTGTGGTGTCAGCAACACAGAGGGTGGGATGTTATACAGATTGGGTGTGATGTCATGAATATAGTGCATAGGATGTCACAGGTATACTGGATGAGATATCATATATATATAGGTTGTGATATCATCGATAGACTGGGTGTGACGACACAGATCCAGTGTTGATGTGATGTCAAATATAGTGGAAGTGATGTCATAAATAAAGTGGTGTGATGGCGTAAAGAGTGGATGTGATACCATAGGTAATTATACAAGATTTCATACATATATGTGGAGGTGATGTCATACATACACTGGGTTTGATAAAAATTGATACATTTGCTGTGATGACACAGTTACAGTCGTTGTGAGGTCAGATATGGTGTCTGTGAAGTACACAATGGTTCTGTTCTCATAACACTGTGTGTGTGATGCTATATAAAAGTAGATAAGTCGTAAAGGTAAGTGTGTGATGTCATAGATAGAGTCATTTTATGATGTCACACCACGTATATAGTAGACTGTGATATCATACGCAGTATAGATAAATGTCATATCGTATACAATGCTTGTGATATCATGAATAAATTGCATGTGATGTCATAAATATTGAGGATTGTGGTCATAGAGTGTGTTATGATGTGTCAGTGTAGTGCATTGTGATGGCATACATTTGCAACCTGTTGATCTCTTACATAGTGGTGTGATGGCGTCGACAAAGTGGGGTTGTGATGACATATAGATGGATGTGATGGCAGATAGATCAGGGTGTTCAAGACAGACATAGAGCTTGTGTAGTCATACACACAGTGTGGGTGAGAACGTATATAGTGGATATGATGTCCTAAACGTAAGTATGTGCCATGACATTCGGTACAGTGTTAGTGTTCCCATTCATATACCAAGTGCGATGATATTTTTACTGAGTATGCTTGTCGTAAAGCATAGTATGTGTCTTGTCATAATTACAGTGGCTGTGATGTCACAAGTAGAGTGTATGTGATGTCATAACAGTGTTGTGATGAGGGTGTCATGAACCGATTGCATTGTGTTGCCATGAATACAGACATTGTGTGATGTCATAAAGATGTGGTGTTAGGTCACAAATTAATCACAGGATGTCATAACATACAGTGGGTTTGATATTCACACATAATGCTCGGTGTGGTATAATCAATATACTCAGTAATGACCCAGGTACAGGGGATGCGATGGCAGATATACTGGGTTAATGACATGAGAACAGTGGGTGTGATGTCATAGAGTGAAATATGTGATATCATACAGAGTGGAAGTGATGTCATATGTAGTTCATAAGTTGTCATAGACTTTGTGGCTCTGGTATCATACATACAATGGGGGTTATATGATCGATAATCTGTGTGTGAGGAGATGACACAGGGGGTACGATAGAGGATGTGCTATCAGATATAATAAGGGTGATGTGTGAAAAAGAAGATGTGAGTCACGTTATAATATAATGAATTTATGTCACTCACTGGTGGGAGTGATGCATATATACTGCATTATTGTTTGATACATATATATGTGGGGTTGTAATACATACATGTGTGTTATAACATGGGGGGGGACTGAGGTGTGGTGAAGAGGTGTCAGTCATCACACTGATACAGATTATGAGGCTTATATGCTGTCAGATAGAGTGGTTTGTATTGTCTTTACACGGTGTGTGTTTCATGTCAAATATAGAGTGGATATGAATTCAGAACATAGTGGATGTGATGGGACAATGGAGTGGCTGTGATGTCACTGATATAGGGATGAGATGTCATAAACCGTGGATGTGATGTCATATAGAGGGGATCTGATGTCATGAATGCAGTGTTTGTGATGTCATCAGTACTGATCATTGATATCATAAAGTGTGAATGTGATGTCATGTAGAAATGTGTATGATGGTAATATGTGGCCCTGTCATGAATTACATACTTGTTGTTATATCATCGACACAGAGAGTACATCGATACAAACGTGTGTGTTCATCTGTGTGTGATGGCACAAATACAGTGGCAGTGATGTCAAATATAGTGTGTGAGATGTCAGTGTAGAGGTTGCATTGTCATGAAAGCAGTATGTGTGATCATCAATATATTAGTATGATGTCATAAATACACTACTGGGATGTCATGCATAAAGGGCTGTGATGTCATAAAGCTTTGATGTCATGTCATTCATCCTGAATGTGCTGTCATTACATAGAGTGTGCGTGATATCGTCCCAGAGAGTGGTGTGTTTTATCATTGATACTCTGGGTTTGAGGACAAGCATACAGTGGATGTTGTCTCAGATACAATGGGTGAGATGGCAGAATATAACATTTGTGTTGTCATGTGTGTGATCTCATCTATAGTGTCCATGATGCCACAAATCCCATGGAGGTAATGCATGACTGTAATGGTGTGAAGTCACAAAGAGAGGTTGGACAAGATTTGTATAGTGCCTAAAATGTCATACATAAAAATGGGTGTGATATCCTACGTACAGTTGGTCTGAGATCATCATTAGAGTGGTTGTGTGATGACACAGGTACAGTGGATGCAACGTCAGATATATTCGGAGTGATGTCATGAGTACAGTGCATGCGATGTCATAAATAATGTGGTGTCATGCCATATAAATGTGGATGTGATGCCTTCAAAAGTTTTTATGATGGTACGCAAACAGGGGTGTGATGTCATACATACAAAGGGTGTGATAAGATGGAAAGAGTGGGTGTGAAACACAGAAGATACAGTAGTTTTGTGAGGTAACAAAACTAGTGAATAGGTATTGTATACAATGGATATGATGTCATCATATATAGCGCATGAGATCTCATAGATACACTTTGTTGTGATATCATCAATACAGTGGATGTGATGTGATGACAGAGATACTGTGGGTATGATGTCAATTATATTGTGCGTGATGCCTTAGAAATGGTGGTTTGGTTTGATGTCGTAATTGATGATTGTGTAGGGATGGATGCGATGTCTTCAACAGGGCAAAGATGCTGCACATACGCAGATTATGATGAGGTCATACAAGAGTAGGTGTGACGTGGTCAATACAGTCGGTGTGATGACAAGGATTATTTTTGCTGTGATGTCACATGTATAGGGAATATATTGCCCTACATACTGGATGTGGTTTCATACATAGATGTTGTGAGGTCATAAGTACAGTAGAGTGAAAGACTTAAGCAGTAGATGTGATGTTACAGAGTGCAACTGATGTCACACATATAGTGGGTGTGATGTCACATAAAAGTGGGTGTGATATTAGTGGAGAGGTTTTGATGGCAAAGATACAGTGGGTGTGCTGTCTCATATATAGTGGTGTGACGTCATGTCTGAAGTGGATGTGACATCATAAATACTGAGTTTTGCTCTTATAAAGAGGATGTGATGCCATCTAGAGTGCAAATGATATGATACATAGGCCGAGTGTGGTGTCAGCAACACAGGAGGGTGGGGATGTTATACAGATTGGGTGTGATGTCATGAAATATAGTGCATGCGGAGGATGTCACAGGTATATACTGGATGAGATATATATATATATAGGTTGTGATATCATCGATAGACTGGGTGTGTGACGACACAGATCCAGTTGATGTGATGTCAAAATATAGTGGAAGTGATGTCATAAATAAAGTGGTGTGATGGCGTAAAGAGTGGTGGATGTGATACCATAGGTATTATACAAGATTTCATACATATAGTGGAGGTGATGTCATACATACACTGGGTTTGATAAAATGATGATACATTTGCTGTGATGACACAGTTACAGTCGTTGTGTGAGGTCAGATATGGTGTCTGTGAAGTACACAATGGTTTCTGTTCTCATAACACTGTGTGTGATGCTATATAAAGTAGATATAAGTCGTAAAGGTAGAGTGTGTGATGTCATAGATAGAGTCATTTTTATGATGTCACGTATATAGTGACTGTGATATATCATACGCAGTAGATGAAATGTCATATCGTATACAATGCGTGTGATATCATGAATAAAGTGCATGTGATGTCATAAATATTGAGGATTGTGGTCATAGAGTGTGGTTTATGATGTCATGTGTAGTGCATTTGATGGCATACATTTGCAACCTGTGATCTCTTACATAGTTGGTGTGATGGCGTCGACAAAGTGGGTGTGATGACATATAGAGTGGATGTGATGGCAGATAGATCGGGTTTCAAGACAGACATAGAGCTTGTGTAGTCATCATACACACAGTGTGGGGTGAGAACGTATATAGTGGATATGATGTCCTAAACGTAGTATGTGCCATGACATCGGGTACAGTGTTAGTGTTCCCATTCATATACCAAGTGCGATGATGATTTTTTACTGAGTATGTTGTGTAAAGCATAGTAGGTGTCTTGTCATAATTACAGTGGCTGTGATGTCACAAGTAGAGTGTATGTGATGTCATAAGCAGTGGGTGTGGTGTCATGAACCGATTGCATGTGTTGCCATGAATACAGACTTGTGATGTCATAAAGAGTGGTGTGTAGTGGTCACAAATTAATCACAGGATGTCATACATACAGTGGGTTTGATATCACACATAATGCTGGTGTGGTATAAATCAAATATACTCAGTAATGACCCAGGTACAGGGGATGCGATGGCAGATATACTGGGTTAATGACATGAGAACAGTGGGTGTGATGTCATAGAGTGGTGTGATATCATACAGAGTGGAAGTGATGTCATATGTAGTTCATAAGTTGTCATAGACTTTGTGTGCTCTGGTATCATACATACAATGGGGGTTATATGATCGATAATCTGTGTGTGATGACACTGGTACAGAGGATGTGCTGTCAGATATAAAGGGTGTGATGTGAGAAAAAGAAGATGTGATGTCACGTATAGAGTGAATTTATGTCACTCAGCGTGGGTGTGATGTCATATATACTGCATATTGTTCGATACATATAGTATGTGTGGTGTCCTACATACAGTGTGTGTTATAACATTGATAGAGTGGGTGTCATCACACTGATACAGATTATGGAGGTTATATGTCAGATAGAGTGGTTGTATTGTCTTTACACGGTGTGTTTCATGTCAAATATAGTGGATATGAATTCAGAACCATAGTGGATGTGATGGGACAGATGGAGTGGCTGTGATGTCACTGATATAGGGGATGAGATGTCATAAACCGTGGATGTGATGTCATATAGAGGGGATCTGATGTCATGAATGCAGTGTTTGTGATGTCATCAATACTGATCATTGATATCATAAAGTGTGAATGTGATGTCATGTAGAATGTGTATGATGTCATATGTGTGCCCTGTCATGACTTACATACTTGTTGTTATATCATCGACACAGAGGTACATCGATACAAACGTGTGTGTCATCTGTGTGATGGCACAAATACAGTGGCAGTGATGTCAAATATAGTGTGTGAGATGTCAGGTGTAGAGGTTGCATTGTCATGAAAGCAGTATGTGTGATATCATCATATATATTGGTATGATGTCATAAATACACTAGCTGTGATGTCATGCATAAAGGGCTGTGATGTCATAAAGCTTTGATGTCATGTCATTCATCCTGAATGTGCTGTCATACATAGAGTGTGCGTGATATCGTCCAGAGAGTGGGGTGTGGTTATCATTGATACTCTGGGTTTGAGGACAAGCATACAGTGGATGTAGTCTCAGATACAATGGGTGAGATGGCAGATATAACATTTGTGTGTTGTCATGTGTGTGTGATCTCATCTATAGTGTCTTGTGATGCCACGCGTGATAAGTGATGGGAATTGCAGTGGGTGAGAACCCAAGAAGATACAGTTAGTGGTGAGGTACAAAACAGTGAATAGGCTTTTGGTTTACAAGGATATGATTCATACATAATATAGCGCATGCAGATTTACATAGATACACGTTTTTTGTGATATCATCATACAGTTGATGTGATAGACCGAGATATCGTGGGTAATGATGTCAATTTATTCTGTCGGTCGATGCCTTAGAAATGGTGTTTTGATGTCTTATGTGAGGACTGCTATGTCCGTCAAACATGCCATAGAAGACGGCACATACCAGATTATATGCGATCATACAAGAGTAGGTGTGAGGTGTCAATACAGTCGGGATGTGATGAAGAGTTTATTTGCAGTGATGTTATCAATGGAGTAGGAATAATATGTGCCCTACATACAATGTGGTTACATTCATAGATTTTGTGAGGTCTTAAGTACAGTAGAGTGAAGACTATAAGGGTAGATGTGATGTTAAGAGTGCAATGATGTCAATTATGGGTGTCGATGTCCATAAAATGGGGATGTGGATATTAGTGGAGTGAGTAATTTGATGGCAAAAGATAGCATGTTGTGTTGGTCTGGCTGTCATCATATAGTGGGTGCTGAGCGTTTCAGTGTAGCTTGAATGTGGATGTGACTTATCATTAAAAATACGAGTTTTTGCTCACTTATATAAAGAGGATGCTGATGCTCATTCTATTTTAGTAGTGCAAATGATTATGACTACATAGGGCGCGATGTTGTCGCTTTTGCTAGGCAACCAGCAGAGGGTGGGTGGGAGGTGTTACTACCAGATTTTGGGTGTGATGGTCAGTTTATATAGTCGAGATGGGGGATAGTCACAGACAGGTATAGGCTGGATTTGTGAGATACATCGATATATATATAGGTATGTGATATCATCGATAGACTGGGTTGTGTGACAGAACAGATTCCAGTTGATGTGATGTCAAATATAGTGGAAGTGATGTCATAAATAAAGTGGTTTGTGATGGCGTTTTAAAGAGTGGATGTGATATCAATAGGTATTATGACAAGCGATTTCATACGGGGATATCTTAGTGGAGGCTGATGAGGTCACCTCTACATAATCACTGGGTTTGATGAACAATTGATAAACATTCTTTGGCTGTATGTGAGTAACATCAGTTGCTGAGTCCGTTGTGAGGTTGCTAGATGATGGGTGTCTGTGAAAGAGTACTCTCTACTCCAATGGGTCGCCTTCTAAATACCTGTGTGTGATGCATGTCTACTGTAAAAGTAAATCAAGTCGCGTTTAAAGGAGAGAGTGTCGTGGATGTCATAGATAGAAGTCATTTCGATGATTGGTCAACGCTAATTATGAGTCAGTACTGTGTAAATCATATTGTGTTTAGAATGAATAATTTCATAATCGTACCACAATGTGTGTGATATCATTGAATACAGAGAATGTGAATGTCATAAATATTGAGGATTGTGGTCATCGAGTGTGCGTTATGATGTCATATGTGTATGTGATTTGATGGAATAAATTTTGCTCAACCTGTGATCTCTTAATAGTTGGTGTGAGGGGGTCGACAAAGTTGGTTGTGATGACCATATAGAGAGTGGATGTTTGATTGGCAGATTAGATCGGGTTTCAAGACAGAC
>JAJLRB010000529.1:0-93214 GCA_020976825.1 Odocoileus hemionus | reverse complement strand
TGCGATGACTGCAATGGTGTAATCCATATAGAGTGGATGTGATAGTTTTGTATAGTGCCCTAAGATGTTTTCATACATCAAATGGGCTGTTGATGTCCGATGTACATGTTTAGTCTGAGATCATCATTTGGATGGTATGTGAAGACCCAGGTACAGTGGATGCAATGTCAGATTATATTTGGAGTGATGTTCATGAGCTACAGGCATGCGATGTCCATAAATAATGTTGGTGTCATGTCCATAAAATGTAGATGTGATGTGCTTCAATATGTTTTATGATGGTACGCTAAACAGGTGAGTGTATGCATACATACAAAAGGGTGTGATAAGATGGAAAGAGTGGGTGTGATAACACAGGAAGATACAGTGGGTTGTGAGGTAACAAAACTATTGAATATGATTATTGTATACAATGGATATGATGTCATTCATATATAGCGCATGAGGAGCCTCATAGATACACTTGTTGTGATATCATCAATACAGTGTGAATGTGATGACAGATATACTGTGGTATGAATGTCAAATATCTTGTGCCGTGATTTCCTTAAAAGGGTGGTTTGATGTCGTAACGTGAGGATGTGATGTCTTCCACAGGGCAAAGATGCTGCACATATGGCATATTGGTGATGTCATACAAGAGTAGGTGTGACGTGGTCAATACGAGTCGGTGTGATGACAAGGATTATTTGCTGTGATGTCACATGTATAGGTATATATTGCCCTACATACTGGATGTGGTTTCAACATAGAATGTTGTGAGGTCATAAGTACAGTAGAGTGAAGACTAAGGAGTAGATGTGATGTTACAGAGTGCAACTGATGTCACACATATAGTGGGTGTGTGATGTCACTGGTAAAAGTGGGTGTGATATTAGTGGAGAGGTTTTGATGGCAAAGATACAGTGGGTTTGCTGTCTCATATAGTGGGTGTGACGTCATGTCTGAAGTGGATGTGACATCATGCAATATTCATAAACTACTGTGATTTTGCTGTTATAAATGAGGATGTGATGCCCATCTACAGTGCAAATGATTATACATACATAGGCCGAGTGTGGTGTCAGCAACACAGAGGGTGATGTTATACAGATTGGGTGTTGATGTCATAAATATAGTGCATAGGAATGTCACAGGTATAACTGTGATGTATATCATATATATAAAGGGTTGAGAATCATGCGATAGACTAAGGTGTGACGACACAGACTATCCAGTAGTCTGATGTGATAGTCAAATATTGATGGAAGTGATTGTCAAAAATAAAGTGGTGTGATGGCTTAAGAGAGTGGAGTGTGATATCATAGGTCTTATATATATCAAGATTTCATACCATATGAGTGGAGGTGACTGTGCATGACACTACAGCGCACTGGTAGGATCAAATGATAATAATGGGGCATTGATACTTTTGCGGTGTGAGATGACCCATAATAAGTAGTTAAATTGTTCGTTGTGAGCGAGTCAGGATGCATGTGTCACTCTGTTTGTGGCATAGTGAAGATACACAAGCTAGGTTTGCGGGGGTCTACTGTCGCATACACAACACATGTATTGTCAAGATGATGCTGTATAGGTAAGAGTAGATAAGTGCGCGTAAAGGTAAGAGTAGTGTGATGAGCTCGTATACGTCAATAGCTTTAGTCATTTTATGATGTTCGAAAACGTATTGAATCGTCAGTGACCTGTGCATAGAGTCCTATGAATGCAGTTAGAATGAAATGTGCAGAATGTGGCGTAGTAGGAGACCCCAATGGCGTGTGTATAGTCATGAATACAGTGATGTTACAGTGTGTATGGTCATTGTAAATATTGAGGATTGTGCTTCTCAGTTAATGAGGTATGTGGTTATGAGTGATGTACATTGGTCGCTTAGTGCATTCTAGATGGTTGTTGTCCCTGGTGGGGGGGGGGGGGGGGGGGGGGGGGGGGGGGGGGGGGGGGGGGGGGGGGGGGGGGGGGAGGGGGCATAACTTATCGCCACACCTCATGTCAAGATCTGCACACCTTAGCAGTAGTTGAGTGTAGATCCGTGCGTGTACGACAACGAGAAATGTAGGTGTGATGGCATGAAATTTCATATAGAGAGTGGGACGAACCTGTAAGAGCTAGGATCTAGGATTCAGAATCGGGTTTCGAAGACACGTGACAAGCTAGATGCTTGTGTAGATGTCATTCAACACAGAGTGGTGGGAGAGAACAGACATATACATGATGATGATTTCAACAACGTAGTATGTGCCATATGACATCGGGGTACAGTGTTAGAGTGCCCAATTCATTATATCCAGGTGCTATTGATATCTTACTGAGTTAATGGTGTCTAAGCTATAGTCAGGCTGTCGGTGTCGATAATTACAGTGGCCTGTGATGTCACCAGTAGAGTGTATGTGATGTCACCTAATACGTGGTGTGGTGCTGTCATGAATCGATTGCACTGTGTTGCCCAATGAATACAAACTTGTGATGTCATAAAGAATTTTTCTAATAAAGGGTGTGAGCCCAAAAAATGTATAAAATGGTTTGTTTAAAAAAAAGGGGGATGTTAAATTAATGGGTTGATTAAAAAATAATGTTTGGGGCACGTTTAAGGGGGGAGATAATTTTTAAGGGGAAAGGGGGGGTTTAAACCTAAAAAAGTGTTTTTGGGGAAATTTAAAAATGTTGTTTTTCAAAAAAATATTTAAAATTTAAAAATTTAAAAAAAAGGGGTTTTAATTTATTTTAAAATTTTTTATAAATTTGGGGGAGCAAATTTGGGGTTTTGGCAATTTTTTTTGAATTTTATGTTTAATTTTAAATAATGTAAATTTTAAAAAATTGTGTAAAGGTTTTTTGGGGGATAATAGGGGTTTTTTTTCAGTAAATGGGTTCAAACGATAAAGTGGTTTTTAAAAGTGGTAAAAGAAAAATGGTATGAATTTGGGGGTTTGGGCAGTGTGGTTGTTCATTTTCCCTTGATTTTTTTGGAGTACAAGTGGTGTTTGGCTAAAAGTGGTGTGAGCAATAGGTTAGGACGGTTTTTTAAAAAAGGGAAAGTTTTGGGTTTCCCAATTTGTTTGGGATAAAGGGTTGTGGGTACAAAAATTTTTAAAAGATGTTTTTAGTTTTTACAAAAAGGGTGTTTTTATTTGGGGGAAAAAAGGGGTTTTGAAATTTTACGGGGGTTTTTAGAAGGGGTGTGTTCTTGGGGGTTTTCAAAGATGGGTTTTGGGGTTTTAAAAAAAATTTTTTTTTTGGTTTTTAAATTTTTTAAAAAATTTATAATCGGGTTTTTACCCCAAAAGGGGGAAAAATTATTGGGATTAAAAATGAGAGGGGGGTTATGATTTTTTAAACAGGGGGGGTATTCAAAAGAAAGTTGTAAAAATTTTGGGTTTTTAAATAGATTTTTAAGTTGGTTTATAAAAATGGGGGTTTTTGCAATTGGGGTTAAAAAAAGGGGTTATGTAAAAAAAAGGGGTTAAATTTTTTAAAATTTTGAAAAAGGTGGTGTTCATTTTTAAATTTTATTTAAAATGGTATTTAAAATTTGGGGTTTTTTCGAAGAGTGGTTTTTTTTCTTGGGGTTTTTTAATAAAGGGGGGTTTATTTTTTTAAAAAAGTTTATGTTGGGGGGTTTTAGTTTTTTAGGGGGGAAAAATTTGGGGGGTTTTAAAGGGGGTTTTCAAAACGTGGGTGGTAAAAATAAAAAATCATTTAAGGTGTTTTTGAAGGATGAATTTTTTTTTTTGATTTTTGTTATATATAAAGGGTTTTTCAAAACTTTTATTTTTTTAAAACCGGGGTTTAAAAAGTGTGTTTTTCGGGTGGGTTTATTTATAAACTTTTTGGGGAAAAATTTTTTTTGTTTAAAAATGGGGTTAAAATTTTTTTATTTTTGATTCATTATTAAATGGCCAAAAGGGGGATGTAAAATGGGTTTTTTTCAAAAATTTTTAAAAGATCTGGAACAAAAATGGGTTTTTGGGTTTTTGGGGGGGGGTTTGGGCAAATTTTGTGTTTTAGCCAGTTGGTGATGGGGAAATTTTAAGTGGATTCAAAAAGGGCCAAAACAGTCAAATTTATCAAAAATTGGGGTGAGCCAAAAAATTTAGAGGTAAAAGGGGTTTTGTAAAAAAAAAGGGGGGTTTTGGGGGGGTTTGGGGAAACAATAAGTGTTTGGGGGAAAAAAAAAAGTGGTTTAAAATGGATTTATGCTAAAAGGTTTTGGTTAAAAAAGTGTGTTTAAAAATGGATGATCAAAATTGTGGACCCAAAAAAGGGTGAGTTAAAAAAGGGGGGTTAGGGAAAAAGGGGGGGTTTAAAGGGGAAAAATTTTTTTGGGTAAAAATAAAGGGGTTTTGGGTTGTTTATGGTAATTTTGGGTTTTTTTTTAAATTTGGGTTTTCAATAGGGGTTTTCTTAAAGGGGTGGGTTTAAAATTGTAGTAAGGGGGGAAAGGGATGTTTACAGGGAAAGATTTATAGGGTTGGTCAATAAAATGGTTTTTATAAGGTTGTTTCAGGGGGTTTTTGTTTAAGGGTTTAATAAATTTTTGGTTGTTTAAAAGATTTTGTAAATAAAAGGGGGAGATAAAAGGGTTTTATTTACAAAGGGGTTTTTGCAAAACGGGGGGTGTTCCTTTGGGGGGGGTTTTTATTAAGGGTTTGGGGGGAAAGGGAACTTTGGTTTTTTTATAAGGGGTTTATTAAGTGGAGGGAAAATAAAGGGTTTTTTAGGGAAGGGGGCCCCCCAAAAATTGGTTGATAAAATATGGGTTTAAAAAAGGGGGTTTATTCAATTTTGGTGTATAACCTGTGGGTTAAAAATTTTGTGGGGCAATTTAAGGGGGGTGTTTAAAAAAATTTGGGGTCAACAGGTTTTTTTTTAAAATTTTAAAAAAAAATAAAGTTTTGGGGGGGTTAAAATTTTGGTTTATAAATTAAATTTTTTCAATTTTAAATGTGTTTCATTGGGAAATAAAAATGGGTTTTTCCCCGTTGGTTTTAAAAAAGTGTAAATAAAATGGGTTTTTATAAATTTTTTTTTAAGTGGTTTTTTAAATTTTTTCTAGTGGGGAAATTTTTGAAAAAATTTTTTGGTTATGAATGGGTTTAGTTTTTAAAAAAAGGTTGTGGTTTTAAAAGTGGGTGGAATTATTATTGGGATTTTCAAATGTGTTTAATGGGGGGTTTTTTTTTTTTTTTTTTTTTTTTGATAAATTTTTTTTAAACTTTTGGTGTTTGTCAAAAGGGGGGTGGGAAATAAATTTTATTGGTGCATAAAGGGGGGGGAGATTCCCCCTTTTAAAAAATTTGGTATTTTGGGGTTTTAAAATATAGGAGAAATACAGTGGGTTTTTTCAAAAAGGGGTTTTTTATTAAGGGGGGGGAAAAGGGGTTTTTTTTCTGTTAAAACTGGAAATGTTGAGTGGGGGGGTAAAATTTCGGTGTAAAAACATTGGGGTTTAAAAATTTTTTTTGGGTTTTAAAATTAAAAAATGTTTAAGGTGGGGGGGGATTTAAGGGTGGATAAAATTTTTTTGAGGGGGAAAAAAGGGGGTTATAGGAAATGGGTTTTTGTTTTGGGTTTTTTCAATGGGGTTTGTATTGGGTTTATAATTGTTTGAATGGGCCTTTTAAAAAATAAAGGGGGTTTTTTGGAAATGTGTTGATGTTTTTCAGGGGGTTTTTTTTTAATAAGGGTTGGAAAAAAAAGGTGTGTGGGTGGGGGGATGTAAATTTTTATGGTTTTAATTATAATTGGATTTTTTGGGAAAAAGGTTTTTCTAAGGGGTGTTTTGTTCCCCCCAAAAAAAATTTTTAATTAATTGAAAAAGTGGGTTTTTGGGAAAAAGGGGGTTTTTGTCAAATTTGGGGGGGTTTTGAATAGTGGGGGGATTAAGTTTTTGGGTTTTTTTGGGATAAATTGATTAATTTAAAAGTGGTGGATTTTAGAGGGGTTTGTCAAGGGTTTGATTAAATTTTTTATTCATAACAAGGAAAAAAGGTTGATTTGTTGTTTTAATTTCTAAGGTTTTTTCAAAAAGGGGGGGAATGTTGTGGTTTGTTTTGAAAAATTTGGGTTTAGCAAATTTGTATTTTTTAAAAAGGGTGATATAAAATTGTGTTAAATTTTTTAAATTAAATTTTATTTGAAAATTTTTATATAGGGGTGTTGGTTATCCGGGTGGAAAATAGGGAGTTAAAAATTTGGGGGGTGTATCTTGGGTTTTTGGTTAAAATGTATGACCAGAAGGGGGGAAAGTTTTTAAAAGGTTGAACAAAAGGGGGGTTCAAAATTTTAAACCCCAAGTTAAATTGGGTTAAAAATTAAAGATGTACAAATGGGGGGATTTTAAAAAAAGGGGGTTTTTGAAAATTTTGGGTTTAAATTAAATTTGGGTAAAAAATGTAAAAAATTTAAATTAAAAGGTTTGAGTTTATATAGCAGGTTATAAAAAGGGGGTACATAAAAGTGGGGTTTCCCAAAAAAATTTTTTTTTTTTGGGGAAAATGGAAAAGGTTTTTAAAAAAAAGGGGGTGATTTTCCCAAAGGGGGAAACCAAATACATGTTTGGAAAAAAAAGTGTAAAATTTGGGGGTTTTTTGTGGTCCTTTAAAAGGGGTTTTTTTCAAAAAAGTGGTTTTTAAAAAAGGGAGTTAATAAAGGGGGAGTAAAGGGGTTGAGTTAAAAGGGGGTTTAAAAAAGGGGTTTTTTTACAAATGGGATAAAAATTGGTGGTAAAGTGGGGGGGGGAAAAAAGGTGGTAAAAATGATTGCAAAATCGGTTTTTTTTAAATTAAAAAGGTGGGTGAAAAAGGGGGTGTGGAAAACAGGGGGGTTTTTTTTATTAAAGGGGGGGGGTTAAAAGTGGGTGGTTTTTAAAATTTTGGTGGGAAAAAAAATGGGGTTTTTTCCTAATTTTTTCCAAAGGTTTGGGGGGAGGGGGCCCAAAAAATTTGGTTGTTATAAAATGGGTGGGTAAAAAGATTGATACATAAAAAGGGGCAAAAAGGGGGGTTTTTAAATTTGGTTATGAAATTAAATTTTAAATTTTTAAAAAAATTTATAAATTTTTGTTTTAAAATTTTGGGGCCCAAAAGGGTGATGAATAATGGGGTTTAAATTAAAATTTTGATGAAAAATTAGTTTTTGGGGAATAGGGTTTTAATAAAAGGTTTTTTATCCTGGTTGATTAAAAAAATAAAGTTTAATTTATGTTGGTAAAAGGTTTTGTTAGTAGTATATGGTTTGAACATTGGGTTTTAAAAAAAGGGGAACGTAAAATGGGGTTAAATAAGTGGATTGATGCAAATGGGTTTGGAAAAAAAGGGGGGAAGAAAAAACATAGGGAAAAATGATTGATTCTAAATTGTTGGGGCTAAAGGGTGGTTTAAATGGTTTTCAATTGGGTTTAGGAAAATTTTAACTGTTTTTTAAAATGTGGTGGGGAAAAAAGGGTTGTGCCAAAGGTTTGTGTATGGGAGTGTTGGGTTTAAAAAAATGGTTTTATTTTTTGGGAAAATAAAGGGGGTTACAAATTTTAACCCCAAGTTTTGTTTGTTATCATTTTTGGGGTTTAAATTTTTTTTTTGGGGGAAAGGGGTTCAAAAATTTGGGGAAAAAATAAAAAGGGGGGTTAATTGGGGGGTTTTAAAAGAATGAAAAAAGGGCTTTTTTTTTGATTGGGTGGGGGTTTAAAAATTTTTTTAAAAAAGGGGAAAATTGGGTTTTTTTTTAAATTAGTTTAAAAAAAGGGGGGTTTTCATAATTGGGGTTTTTTTTCAAACCCGGGGTGTCATAAAGGGGGGGGTGAAAAAAAGGGTGTGTGTTTTAAGTTTTTTAACTTTGGGTTTTGGGGGTTAAACATAATTGGGGTTTTGGAAATTTGTTTTGTTTAAAAGGGGTTTATTCAAATATAAGGGGTTTTAAAATTTGGGTTGTGCGGGAAGGGTGATTTTTTTGGGGGGTTTTATAAAACGGGAATTTTTTTAAAAGGGTGTTAAAAAAGAGGGGTTTTTTCAATTTGGGGAAATTTTTAAAAATTGGGTTTGAGTTTTTTGTTTTATGAAATTTTTTGTTAATTGACAATAAAGGAAAAGGGGTTTTTTTTGGTGATTTAAAAATTTTGGGGGGGTTTTTTTTGTTTGGTTTTGAGGGTATTTATTGGGATTGGGTTTTTAAAAAAAAAATTTAAAAAAATTGGGGTTGTAAAAGGGGGTTCATTTTTGGCATGTTTTTTTTAAAATTTTGAAACAAAACCCTTTAAAATTGAAAGGGTGTGGAAAAAGGGTTGGAAAAAAATTTGAGTTTTAAAAAAATGGGTTTTAAACAAATTTTTTTTTTATTTTTATTTTTGGGCAATTCGGGGGGGGAAAACGGGGGCTAAAATTATTTTTAAAATTTTTGATTTTTTGGTGGGGGACAAAAATGGGGGTTTTTTTTTGGGTTTTAAAAAAAATTTGGGGAAAGGGAATGGGAAAGGGGAAATAAAAAGGGGGGCTGTGTTGTTCCAAATAAGGGGTTTTCCCCCATGGAAATTTTTTCAAAAAAAGGGGGAAAAAAGGGGGGGGATTTTTAAAAAAAAAGGGATAAAATGGGGGAGGTTGAAAAATTTTAATTTTGGGGGAAAAAAAGGGGTGTTTTAAAAAAGTTTAAAAGGGGGCCAGAAAAAAATTTTGTGTCAAACAAAAGTATTTATCCCAAAAGTTATATTTAAAATTTTTTTTTTAAAAGGGGGTTTTTTAAAAAAAAGGTGGGGGAAAAAAAATGTGAAACGGGGTTAAATAGGTTTGAGTTAAAAAGGTTTTTAAACGGAAAAACCCTTTTGGTTTGGTTTTTGGAGTGTTTTTTTGTGGGGTTAAATGTGGTGGTTTTTTTTGGGGGGTTTTTCTTCAACGGGGGTTTTGGTTTTTACAAATGGGGGGGTTTTTGGGGGTTTTGGGAAAAGTGGGGGTTTTTGCAAGTATTTTTGGGGTTTTTTTGGGGTTTTGTTAATTGGTTTTTTTTTTAAAAAAGGGGGTGAGAAAAAGGGGTTTAAAAAATTTTGAAAAGGGTTTTTGGGCCAAAAGGGGGGGGGAGTTTAAAAGGGTGTGAATTTTTGAAAAGTTTTGTGGAAAATAGGGTGGGTTCAATTAAAGGGGGGGAAAAACCGAAGGGGTGACACAAAAATTTTGGTTTTTAAAAAGGGGTGATGAAATAAGTTTGGGGAAAAAAAATTTGGTTTTAAAAAGGGGGGATTTAAAAAGTGGGGTGTGGAAAAATTTTGGGTAAAATAATGGGGGGTTTCAATTTTAAAAGGGTTTTGGAAAAAGGGTTTTGGAAAAAAAGTTTTTAAAATTTTTTAATGATAGTAAATAAGGGTTGTTTGGGGGGGGGAAAAATTTTTTTTAGTTTTATTGGAGTTTTAAGGGTTTTTAAAAGAAATGGGGTGAAAAGAAAAGGGGGTTTTTTGTATTTTGGGTCATTGGTTTTTATTAAATTTTTTTTGGTAATTTAAAAATTATTTAATAATGGTTGAGCTAAATTTGTGTAAGTTTTTGGGGGGATGGAGTGATTTGTTTGAACATTGGGTGTTAAACCAAAAGGGGGGGGTGGGAAAAAAGGGTTGATCTAAAAGGGGGGGGTGTGTTTGGGAAAATTTTGGGGGGGTTTTATAAAGTGGGGTTTTACAAAAGGGGGGTAAAAAAGGGGTTTTTAAAAAATTTTGGGGGGTTTAAATGGGTTTTTTTAAACATGATTTTTGGGGGGTTAGCCCAATGTTTTTCCTTTGGCTTGGGTTTTAAATGGGGGTTTATTTAAAAAGGGTTTTTTGGGGTTTTTTTCATAAAAAGGGTTGTTTATTTTGGGGGGAGCAAATTAAGGTGCAAATTGGGTTTATAAACCCTGGGTTTTTATTCAAAGGGGGAAACATAAAAGGGGTGGGGGAAATTTTTGGGAAAAATTTTGGTTGGGCCCCTAAATGGGGGGTATAAAAAAAAGGGGGGAAAAGGGGAAAGGGGTTGGTTTGATTTTGGGTTTATTAAAAAAGGGGTTTATTAAATGGGGTTATTCAAGGGGGGTTTTTTTCAATTTGGTTTGGATTAAAATTTTTGGGGTTTTTTCTTTTGGTGTGTTTAAAATTGGGAAAGTCTACCTTTAATTTGGGGTTAAAAAAAAGGGGGGATTTTTGGGGGGGTTTAAGTCATATGGGTATGTTTTAAAATTGTTTTTTTAAAGAAGGGTTTTGTAAATTTGATATTGTGGGTTTATGAAAGGGTTGGGGTTTATGTTAAAGGGGGGGGTGTTTTAACTGGGTTAATTTTAAGGGGATTATTAAAGAGTGTTGGGGGAAATTCTGTTTTAATTTTTTGGTTTTAAAAAAAGGGACAAGTTGTGTTAACTTTTGTGGAAAAACGGGAAAAGAAAAAAAGTGTTGGTTTGGGGGTGCTTTTTGGGGGTTGTTTAATTTTTATGTTTTTCCGTTTAAAAAAAGGGTTAAAAAGTTTTAAATTTTGTTGAAACAAAAAGGCGTATTCAAAATTGGGTGTAATTTGGGTTTTTTTTAAATGGTTGGGGAACTTTAAGTTTGGGGAAAAAAATTTTGGGTTTGGGATGGGTTTTATTTGGAAAAAAACCCTGGTAAAATTCTTTTGTTTAAAAAAGGTGGGGATTGGTTGAGGGAAAAAAAATGGGGTTTTTATTGTGGGGAAATTTTTTTTAAAAAGGGGTTTTTTTCCGGTCGGGGCCCCGATTTGGGTTTTGGGGGAAAAATTAAAAATTTGGGTTTTATTTAAGGGGTTTTTGCATTTAAAATTTTTTGGTTTCCCCGGGGGGTGTATTTAAAAGGGGGTAGAAGGTTAAAAAAAGGGGGTTTTTTTAATAAATTTTGGGTTAAAAAATGGGTTTAAAAAAAATTTGGAGGGCAAAAATTTTTATGGATTTTAAAAGGGGGATTCAAAAAAGGGAGATAAAGGGAAAAAGGGTTTTTTTGGAAAGTATTTTTTGGGGTCTTAAAAAGTGTTTTAATTTTGGATTGTTTTAAAAGGAAGTCCCCAATTATTTTTAAAAAAAGGAGGGGACGGGGAAGGTTGAGAAAAATTTTTTTTAAATTGGAAGGGGGTTTTTCTAAGTGGGGGGTTTTAAAAAAAGGGGGTTGACATAGGAAATTTTCTAAGTGTGTTTCCAAAATTTGGGTTTTAAATTTGGGGGATGGGTTAAAGTATAAAGGGTAAAGTGGTTTTTTGGGGGATTCATTTTGGGGGGGGTTAATTTTTGGGGGTTTTAGAAAAGGGGGGAGGTTTTTTTCCAAAAAATTGGGGGGGTTTTTTTTAAAAAAAGGGGAAATAAAGGGGTTTTTGGGAAAAAGGGGTGGAAAGTGGGTGGGATTTGGATGTGATGTATATAATTACTGATTGTTTGAATGTATAAATAGTCATAGGATGTAGATATGGATGAGTATCATATAAATATAGGTTGTGATATCATCGATAGACTGGTGTACAGATCCTGTTGAATGTGATGTCAATATATGGATAGTGATTCATAAATAAGTGGGTGATGGCGAAAGAGTGGATGTGATACATGGGTATACAGATTCATAATATAGTGGGGGTGATGGCGTAAACCGGGTGGTGTATACATTTCTGTGATCACGTTATATCGTTGTGAGGTATATGTGTTTGAAGTACACAATGGTCTGTTTAATGTGTGTGATGACTTAAAAGTTATAGTCGATATGGTGTCTGTGTATGTCATGGATAGAGTCATTTATAGTGTTGTGATATATATGATAATTAGTAGATGAAGTATTCGTATAATGCGTTTTATGAAGTAATGTGATGTCATAATATGAGAGATTTGTATCGGTTTTTATTATGATGTGTATGTGCATTTGAGGTAAAACTAATGTGATCTTGGATATGGTGTGATGGAGGGCATTGGGTGATCATTACACTGTGTGTGAAGTTATGTGTGGTTTCAAATGGATGACTGTTAGTCATAAGTGTGGGTGAGTTATAAGTGGATTGATTTAAACGTAGATGTGGATGATCGGTACATATGGTTGTTCCTTATACAATGTGCATGATTTATGTATGTGTTCTTATATGGTGTTTCATTAAGTGGCTGTTGTAAAAGTAGGTGTTTGTCATATACAGTGGGTGTGTGTCATGAACAGATTGTGTATTCCATAATACGTGTGTGTCTAAATGGGGTGGGTCCCGAATTAACAGGGTGTCATAACATGGGTTGGGTTTAATCACAGTGGTGGTCAAAAAATCGGTAATGACACTAGTCAGGGGTAGCGATATACCTGTTAATGACAAACAGGGGTGGATGTAATAATAGTGTGGTAATACATAGAAGTGGAATATAGTGTGTTGTTATAAAGGTTAGATTTTGGTCATAATATAATTGGGGTTATGATCGATAATCATTGTGTTAATCATGGTAATGGGTGGCTGTATAAGGTGTGTGTGAGAAAAAGAGGTGTTATGAATAGATGATTTATGTCATAAGGGGTGTGTTATATCATACTGTTTGTTCGATACATATGATATTGTTTCTAATCAGTGTGTGTTATAACATAAAGGTGGTTCATCACATGATAGTATGGGTGTATACATGTCAGTAGGTGGTTGTATTGTTTACAGGTTGTTTCATTATTAAGTGGATATATTCAAAATAGTGGATGAGCATAGGGATGTGATGGGCATGATGGGGATTCATAAACGTGGATGTGATGTCATAAGGGTTGATTCAAATGAGTGTCTGATGTTCCCAAATTTGGATGTATCAATAAAGTGATGATTTGATGTTGATGTCATTAGAGTGCCCTTATGATTTAACTTTTTGTTGTTATAATCGCAGATCATCGATACAAACGTGGTGTTATCTGTGTATGGCACAAATAATGGCAGTGATGTCAAATAGTGTGTGGATGTCAGGGAGAGGTTTGCATTGTCATAGAGTATGTGTGATGATTATATTATTAGTATGAAATATGGTGATGATTCAAAAGGGTGTGATGTCATAATTGATGTTATGTCATTCATCCTGAATTGTCATACATAGAGTGTGCGGAATCGTTCCAGAGAGTGTGTGTGTTATCATGATACTTGGGTTGTGGACACTACAGTGGGTTAGTATCAGTTTCAATGGGTGAGATGGCAGATTAACATTGTGTTGTCATGTGTGTGATTCTCATCTATGGGCCATGATGCCAAATAACATGGTAATGTGAGTGAAGTGTGGCAAAGATTGATTGCAAGATGTGAATAAATGAGTGTCATATGCTAATGGGTGGAATCACTACATGGTTGTGATCATACATTAGATGGTTGTATACAATGAATGATGAAATGCATGAAATTTAAAGTGATGTGGATCATACATCATGGTTGATGCTAAATAGTGGTCATGCATAAAAGGTGGATTGTAGATCCTTAAAAGTGTGTAAGGCAAAAGGGGTGTGTAAACAAAGATGTGATAGGAAAGGTGAACAAAAGATAAGGTTATTGTATTGTGGTGTGATAAATACGGATAGATTGACACTTGTTGGATATAAATCATATTAGATGCAAGAACTATGGATACATTGTATATCATAACGTGGATGGATAAGAATGTGGGTATGATGTCATATATGGTGTCTGATGCCATAGAAAGATTGGGGTTGTGAGGTAAAGAGTAGGTGTCTAAAGGCAAAGGTGACTAAGGGTTAGTGATGTCATACAATAGGGTGTATTTCAATACATGTGGTGATGGGTTATTGCTTGATTAAATGAATATATGCCAATAGGGTGATGTTATAGATGTTGTGAGTCATATGTATAGGTGAGATTACAGTAAGTGGTTTAGATGAATGATTCACTAAGGGTGTGTGGCAATCAATGGTGTGTCATTATAGAGGTTTTGAGGAAGAAAGTGGGTTTGTGTTATAAAGAGGGTGTTACGTAGTCTGAAAGTGGATGAACATAACAACTGGGTGTAAATGTTATTTATACAATTTGGGTTGTGATGATTTAGGATGTATCATGTAGCGATGGGTGTAGAAATAGAGGTGATGTTATAAGATTGGGTGTGACATAGATCATATGGATGTCAATATAGGGATATGATCTAATAATATGTGTGTGAATATGTAGAACTGGGTGTGATTGAAATGATCCTATGGTGATGATCATAATAAGGGTGTGATAAAATAAATTTTTGTGGATGAGCGATTTGAATAGATTTTACAATTTATACAAAAGGTTGTTACATAACTGTTTGTGATAAAAATTGATACGTTGCTGTGATGCACAGATCATGATGGGGTCAATATGTGTGGAAGTACACAATGGTTTATATGCATAAAGTGTATTGATAAAAAGGTAGATACTGATAAAGTGAGTGTGTATTCATGATATGTGTTATGAGTGTATATGTACTGTGTATCATGATGCATAGATGAAATGTGATCCTTACAATTTGGTGTGGTTCAGAAACAGTGCATGTGTGTCATAATATAGGTTGTGGGTCAGTAGTGGGTTTGAGTACATGATGTTGATCATACATAGGTTTAAAAATTAATGTTTGATGTATGGCGTAACAAGTGGGGTGATGGGTGACATGTGGATTATGCAATAGATCGGGTTATTAGAATGATTGTGTAGTCATACAGTTGTGTCAATATTAGTGGATATATTCCTAAAGTAGTATGTTGCCATGATACTGGTACAGTGTATAGATTCCCATTCTTGCCAATGCGTGATGTTATTAAGTGTGTGTGAAAGGCAAATTAGTACTGGTTAATTAAGGGGTTGTAACAAAGAGTGTATTTTTGTAAACATTGGTGATGACCTGATGGTGCCATGAATACAGTTGTGATGAAAAGAGTGGGTGTTGTACAGATTGAATTAATCATATAGATGGGTTGTTACAAGTTTAAGTGGTGTGGTTATTCATATTACAATCGGTTACAGGATGGTGCAGATATACTGGGTAATGACATGAGAACAGAGTGGTGTGATTATAGGGGTGATGTAATAAGAGTGATTGATGATGTAGTTAATTTTTCAAGACGTGGGTTGTGTATAATACAATGGGGTTATTATGATCGGTAATCTGTGTTGATAACTGGTACAAATGGTGTCATCAATAAAGGGTGTGAGTTAAAAAGAAGATGTGATTAGTGTTTAGTTTTTAGGTCTAGTGGATGTGTTCATATATAGAATTTTTGATTACATATAGTATGGTGGTGTCTAACAGTTGTGATAAATTAAAGTGGGTTGTCATCACTATAAGATTATCTGAGTTATGCAATGATGTTTGTATTTTCATTAATGGTGTGTTTTATGTAATTGATGGATATGATAAGCATAGTGATGATTTTGGGACAGAGATTGCTGTGATGTCACAAAAGGGGTGAGATCATAAAACGTGTTGATGCATTAGGAGGATCTGATGTCATGATGAAATTTGTGTGTGATCAGATTTTATTGATTGCAAAAGTGTGTGATGTCATATATTAGTTAAAGTTGTCAGCCTGTTATTGTCATGTTAATGTGAGACAAAGGTAATGTAGTATGTTGTATGTTGATGTCATAATAGTGGTCATGTTAAAAGTGTGTGAGTGTCATGATTAGGTTGATGCATAAGAGGATGTGTATATATAATTAGATATGGTGGATGCAACATACTTGTGTGTTGCATAAGGGCTGTGATTTAAAGCTTGATGTCATGTCATCATCCGAATGTGCTGGATACTAAGGGGTGGTATATCCAAGAGTGGGTTGTTATATCATTGATTCTGTTAATTGTGATACCTAGTAGGTGTTATCATGATACAATGGGTGAGATGGCATTACAGTGGGATGTGTCGTGTATGAGATTCATTGTCATGTGTCACATGAATCCAATGGGGTCATGCGATGACTTAATGTGTGAGTCAAAAAGTGGTTGCGAAGATTTGTAAACGGTGTGATTCAACATAAAGGGTGTGATATAAAGTGTTGAAATTCAGAGTGTGTTATGACAGAGGTACATGATCAACATAGTATATATCAGGATGAGTCATATAAGTGCAGGATCATATAAATGTTTGGGGTATCCATAAGTGGATGTGATGACAAAATTTGAGGCAAATGGGGTGATTTTCCTACAAAGGGTTGTAGTGGAAGAGTGGGTGAATTTAAAAGGATTTTGGGTAACAAAACTAGTGAATGGATGTATACAATGGTGTGATGTTCAAAATAGCGCATGAATTCATAGATAACTTGTTGTGATATCATAATATAGTGGATGTATGACAGAGATAGTGGGTATGGTCATTATTGTTGTGATGCATAGTAATGGTGATTTAGAGTGATGTGATGGTAAAGGGGAGTGTTCAACAGGAAATGTGCACATCAATATGGGGTGATATTAGAGAGGTTTGATGACATGGATACAGTGGTGTGATGACAATTATTGTGTGAGTCAATTAAGGGATAATTCCACACGATGTGTGTTTCTTTATAGATGTTGTGAGGTATAAGTAAGTAGATAAATAGGTGAGTGTGATTTACAAGGGAGTTGTACATATAGTGGGTTGATTCATAAAATGGTGATAATGTAAGTTTTGATGAATGAATATGGTTTGGTTCTATATATGGATTAGTCATGTCTGAGGGATGTTGATGTCATAAATATGGTTTGTATAAAGAGGTGTGATCCTCTAAGTGGCAAGTGAATAGGCAATGGTTTCAGAATCAGAGGGTGGCGGTGTGTCATACAATTGGTGGATTTCATAATACATTGGTGATACAGTTACACTGGTGAGTTATTGTTCATAATAACATGGTGTCTTATATCAAGACTGGTGTGTAACAGAAGTATTGAGTAAAAGTGAGTGTTTCATAAATAAAGTGGTTGTGATGGCAGTAATATAGTGATGTGATTCATATGATAGGTATATATCATTATTATGAATAAGGGAGGTGATGTAACATAAAAAGGGTTTGATAAAATTGATCATTGGTTATGAACATGGTCTTGTGGTAATTGTGGTTGAAGTACAATGGTTCTGTATCCAAAAGTGAGCTATATAAAGAAAGTCGAAAGGTAGAGTGGGGTGATGTAATGAATAGGTTTATGATGTCATATAAGTGACGGTGATGTATAGCGTATAAGTGATGTAAATGTGATTGTATGAATAGCAGTGCATGTGATTTCCATAAATACTAGGTTGTGGTTGTGTTATATGTCATGTTAGCATTGGTTGGTAATATGCAGGCGTGATTCTAATAGTTGTATGGTCAAAGTTGGGTGTGGATGCATACGTAGATGTGTGCAAGATAAAGGGTTCAAGAAGATGGGTTTGTAAAATATGGTGAATATAAGTGGTTGATTTCCTAATATGTTTGGCATAATCCATTACCATTGCCATTTAACATGCGAGATATTGTTAAGAATAGTGGTTGTAATAGTGGTGTTGTCATATACAGTGTTGATGTCAAGTAGAGTGTATGTGAGTCATAACTTGTGGTGGGTCATAACATTATGGTTTTGATGAATACAGTGTGATGTCATAAACGTGGTTGAGGTCACAAATTAATCACAGGATGTCATGAAAACAGTGGGTTTGATATCACACATAATGCTGGTGGGATAAAATAAGGGAATGACCCAGGTACAGGGGATTGCGATGAGATATAGTTGGGTTAATACATAGAGTGGTGTATTATAGAGTGGGTTATCAATGATAAGTTGGAAATATGTATATGTTTATTTGTTAAATTTGGGTCTGTAATAATGGAATGATCAGAAATGGTTTGGATGCAATAGGGTGGTGGCACTGTAAGGGTGAGATATAAAGGGATGTGTGGAAAGAGATGTGATCACGTATAGGTGATGTACTCAGGTGTGATTCATATTAAGTGCAATGTTCGAGATTGATAGTATGGGTGCCTTCATACATTGTTGTTATATTTAGAGTGTCTCAGATACAAAGTGATGGTGTTAGGTGATGGATAATTGTTGTTTTCCCGGGGTTTGTATGTAAATATAGGGTTAAGGTTGAACCATAAGTGGATGTGTGGATCAGATGGATGTTGATGTATGAAATAGGGATGAGATGTCATAAAGGGGTGATGTAAATGCTGATGTATGGATTTGATGGTCAAATGCAGTGTTTG
Source organism: Odocoileus hemionus (assembly GCA_020976825.1). Taxonomy (NCBI): domain Eukaryota; kingdom Metazoa; phylum Chordata; class Mammalia; order Artiodactyla; family Cervidae; genus Odocoileus; species Odocoileus hemionus. Next base: position 75,092 of record JAJLRB010000529.1, on the reverse strand, counting down.
TGATGTATCAATACTGATGATTGTATATAAATGTGAATGGATTCATGAAATTGTGTGATGTCTATTGTTTCGATGATACATACTTGTTTGTTATATTCCGGGAATCGTAAAAGTGTGTCTCTTTGGGGATGGCACAAATCAGTGGCATGACGTGCAAATAGTTGTGAAGTCAGTGAGGGTTGCATTTAGAATGTAATATGTGTGATATACTATATGTTGTTAAATAATAGCTGGTGTGTATGCAAGGTGATGGTATAAAGCTTTGATTTATGGGCATACTGAATGTGCGTGCATAATAATAGTGGGATGCCAAAGTGGGTGTGATTTATGGGTGAGGAATGCATAGAGGGTGTTTCAAGATACAATGGGAGTGGTATAAATTGGTTGAGGTGTAATCCATAGTAGTCATGATTGCTAACCATGGGTAATGCGATTGTCAATGGATAGTGATACAAGATGTTGAAATTTGTTATGCCTACATAATTGTTATAAAAGGGGTAGTGATTTGACGTAAGTTGGTCTGGGTATCATTAAGTGTGTTGATGTCAAGGGCAGGATGAGTCGATAATCAGTCATAGTATCAATGCTTTTAAATAAAGTGGGTGATGCTAATGTGGTGGTACAAGGTTTATGTATGACGCAAAAGGGGTGGTTTCATACAAATGGTGTGATAAATGGAAAGAGTGGTGTGAAAACAAAGATAATAGTTGGATAAGATAGTGAGTGTATAGATCAATGATAAATGTTTATAAGGCATAATCTATAGATAATTGTTGTGGGTATCACAAGATGTGGTTAGAGATACTGTGGGTATGATGTCAAGTCTATTGTGTGACATCTTAAATGTGGTTTTGTGTATGTAAAGAGATGTGATGTCAAACGGGGAAGATGCTGACATACCGAGTGGGTATAGAAATGTGTGCGGTGTAAATTGGGTGTGATGACAGATTATTTGTGAGTCATAAGGGATATAGCAAAGAATTATTATATAGGTTGTGAAGGTCATAGTAGGTGAGTGAAGACTTAGAGAGATGTGATTACAAGTGCAATGATGTAAATATGTGGGGGTAAAGTGGATGTTATTAGTGAGATTTTATAAGAAATGGTGTTGTTATTATAGGTGTAGTACATTTCATTGAAAGATACATTAGTGTTTGCTGTTATAAAGAATGTGTCTTACATGAAATTGATATGTCATACGAGTGTGGTGTCAGCAACAAGAGGGGATGTCATAAGTGGGTGTGATTTCAAATAGCAGGATGTCAGTATATCGATATGAAATACAGTTTTAAATATGGTGTTGATACATTGAACGTGGGTGTGAGTCAAATTGGTGTGGGTGTCAATATGGGAGTAGTTCATAAATAAAGTGGTGTGATGGAATACGATTGGATCTGTATTTACAAGTTCATCTGTGAGAGGGGTTACAATAAGGGGTTTTAAATTTATACGTTTGGGGTTTAACAGTTAAGTCTTGTGAGGTCAACAGGGTGGGTGTGAGTACACATGGATTCTGTTCTAACACGTGTATGTGTTATATAAAGTAGTAAGTCGTTAAAGGTCAGTCTATCTATAGATAGATTCATTTTTATGTCTATTGTCTGTTTAAGGTTATGTGAATTATTGTATACAAGTATGATATGATAATGCATGATGGGTGTTATGTATGAGATTTTGGTATGATTGTGGTTATTGATGGAGGATTATGCATACATTTACTGTGTTTAAAGTTAAAGGATGTCACAAAGTGGTTGTTATAAATATGATGTGTGTGGATATCGGGTTTAACAGACATAAGGTGAAATCACTGGGTTTGGGTTTTTAGTGGAAAGTTTGCAGTATGGAGGATTCGGTACAGTGGGTAGTGTTCCATTATATACAAGTGTGATGATTTTGATGATTGTGTTATAACATAAATAGGGTTTTCATAATTTAGTGGCTGTACAAGTGTGTGTATTATGGTCATTATGTGAGGTGTGTGATTCAAGGAAATGCATGTGTTTCAAGTGTTGTTAAAATGGCGTAGTACATCTATAGATGTTTATACAGTGATGTTGTAAAAAATGTGGGGGATATTCATACATGATCCAGACATGGAGGATGCATGGCGTAGTATGGTTAATGTACGGAGAGTTGTGTAATTTAGATGGTGTGAAAATACAAGTGGAAGTGATGTCATAGTGAATGGTGTGATTGTAATAGTGGTGGATGATCTAAAGGGTTTATGTATTAGGTGTGTGTTGACTTGTCAAAAGGAGTGTGCATGAATATAAGGGGTTGATGTAAAAAAGGAAAGTGATGTCTTTTAGTGAATTTATATCAGCGTGTGTGTATGTTAAATACTGCATTTTTCGATCGACAATAGATGTGTGTGTTATGTGTGTTATAAATAAAGTGGGTGATCTCAAATACAGTTTGGGGGTTATCTTAAGATAGAGTGGTTGTATTGCTTACTGGTGTTTTATGTAAATATATGATGATTAGAATGTGGTGACTAATGGTGTGAGTATAAAGGAGTGTGTGATTCCTGATATGGGATAGATCGTGGTGTATGTCAATGGGGGTGATTTGAACAGTGGTTTGGGATCATATGATATTGAATCATAAGTGTGAATGGATTTTGTGATGAAGTGGTTGATCATAGTGTCCATGCAGATCCTTGTTGTTTTACATGACGAGAGTACTGATAAAGTGATGTGTGTCGAGTTTGTGATGAAAATACAGTGGCAGATTAAAATAGTGTGTGAATTGAGTGGTGTGGCATTGTCATAGAGTATGTTGATATCAGTATATTGGTTGATGTCAAATATAATGATGGATGGTCATAGCGTGATTATAATGTGATGTCATTAATGTGAAAGTGTGATTACATATGTGCGATCAGTGTCCAGGATGGAGTTTATGATAATGGGAGGACGGAACAGGATGTAGTCTGAGACAAAATGGGATAGTATGTTGTGGTATGTGTTCTCATTAGCGTCATGATCTCCAGAATCCTGATGTAACGATACATGGTGTAGACAAGAGTGGTTGGAAATTTATAGGTGGCTAGATGCTTAAAAAAATGGGTTTTTAACGTGTGTCGGAGATCACATTAGAATGGTAGTGATGAGCAGGTTTCAGTGGTAATATATTAGTGATGTCATGGATTATAGTCATCGATGTCAAATATTTGTATCATGAGTATTGGATTGCTTCAAAAATTTATGTGAGGGGTATGAGACTAGGGGTATGTATCATCAACTGTACAAAGGGTGTGATGTCACAAAGTGGTGTGAATAGAGGGGTTTGAAGAAAAAACAGTGGGTTTGTACTACTAGTATGGTTGTATGTGGTGAGATGTACATCATATATGAGTTGCTAAATAGATCTGTGTATATTCAATATGATGTGATACAAGTCTTGTGTGTATGAGTCAATAATGTTGATGCTTAGAAAGTGGTGTTGAGTGTTAGTGAGAGGAGTCTTCAAGGCAAAGATGCTGTCAATACAAAGTTGTGATCATAAATATGGGTTTTGGTCAATACAGTGGTGTGATGTCAAATATTTTGGATTGAAAAATGGTTGTTGCCTAATCTGGATGTGGTTATAATTTACGTCATATAGGGAGATGACATAATAAGATAGGATAAGTTGATGTTAGGAACGTTATCATTGTGGGGAATGTGTGTAGTAAAATGGTTGTGTTATGGATGGTTTGATGCAAGATACATGGGTTTGTATCTAAAGTGGTGTTTATGAATGGATGGACTTTAATTAGTGTATTGCTGTATAAAGAGTAGTGTGATCTCTACAAGGTTTATATATGAATAGTGTGGCAAACTGAGGTGTGGTATACAGTTGGGTGTATGATCATTGTAGCATGGGCAGGATATGACTGGATCTTAATATATAGGTTGTGATGTCATGTAGATTTGGGTTTTGAAAAAGTCATTGATGGATGTAGATCATATGAAGGATCATAAATGAGTGTTGATGCAACAGGTGGGGAAAGGGTTTTTATAAGATTTCTCTATAGGGTTGTGTTGAAACCCGGGGTATAAAATTGATTCATATTGCTGTTGAACAGTTTCATGAGTATTTTAGGTTGATATGGTGTCCGTGAAGTTAACAATGGGTTTTTTCATGATCTGTATGTATGTATATAAATACAGGGGAAGGTGTGAAGTTAGATGCCATAAAAGTTTTTTGATGTCATATAGAGTGTGTGAGGTCAATAAGTACAGATGTAAACAATGGTTATATCAATAAAGTTGGGGATGTATAAACTACTGGTGTAGGCATAGTGTGGTTATGAGTGTGGGTAGTATTGGTGAATACATAGCAGTGGTGATTTATTTGGGTGTGTTCATAAGGGTGGGGTGATTTAGTGGTTAATGTCAGATATGGGTTAGCAGACATAGAATGTGTGTATTCATAAAGTGTGTGTGAGAACCGTATAGAGGATGATGTTCCTAAAGGGTGATGTGATGTCGGGTCAGTTATGTTCCTATTCATTGGTGATGATATTATTATCTAATTTGAAGCATAGTAGGTGGGCTGTACATTTACAGTGGTTGTTAAAAATGGTAAGTGGATTCATATCAGGGTTGGTTATGGGTTGTTGTTGGATGAATCGGTTGTATGTCTTAAAAGGTGGGTGATGTCACAAATAATAAGGTGATTATACAAGGTTTGATCAATAATGGGGTTTGGGATAAGTCATACAGTGATGACCAGGTAAGGGGATGGATGGAGATATATGGTATGATAACAGTGGGATGATGTCATAAGGTTGTGTATCATATAGGGGGAAGTTATATGTATATTGTTGTCATAACTATTTGTTGGTATATACATCATGGGGGTTATGATGTTTATCTGTGTATGTGGTACAGAGGATGTGTGTAAAAGGGTGTGAGACAAGGAAGTGTGAGTCACGTATAGGTGAATTAGTCATCAGTGGTGTGATGTCATATATGCATATGTTGTCATCAATAAAGGTGTGTGTCCTACAACAGTGTGTTATACATTGATAGAGGTGTCATCACACTAAGTGGGGAAAGCTAGTAGATGTGTGGTTTCATGTTTCGGTTTAGGAAATAAATGGTTGATTCAAACCATGGGAGATGGGACAGGAGTGGCTGTGATGTCTATATGGGTATGAGTCATGAACGTGGATTGATCAATGATGATGTGTGAGTTAAAAGGTTGATGATGTCAATACTGATCATTGTTCATAAAGTGGGATTTTATTCATGTAGAATGTGTATGATCATATTGAGTGTGTATGATTAAATGTGTTGTTATATTAAAACAGGGTATCATGCAATGTTATGTGGTGTATCTAAATGTGGCATATGTTAAATGTTATGTGGTGCATACAGGTGATGTATAATAATATTATAAGTGGAATGTTATCAAGCTGGATGTCACATATAGGGCTTATGTCAAAGCTTTGTTAGTCATATCTGTGTGCTGTCATACATGAGTTCTGATATGTCCAGGTGTGTGTATCATGATATCTGGGTTGAGACAAGGATGATGTATTATCTCTACGTTAGAAGGGATTAAGTTTGTTGGTTGTGTGTCTATCAAAGTCAGATGCACGAACCATGGAGGTAATGCAGGTAATGGGTGATACAAAAGGGTGTGCAAGATTTGTATAGTCAAGTTATACATAAATGGTAGTATGAGTGGTTTCTAGATTTGTGGTGATATGACACAGGTACTGGGATGACGTCAGAATAACGAGTTGTCAAATACATGGATGTTACATAAAGTGGTGACATTAAGTGGATGTGATGCCTTCAAAAGTTTATGGTACCAAAGGGTGTGAGTCATTCAAAGAGGATTAAGATGTGAAAATGGGTGTGAAACAGAGCAAGTGTGAGGTACAACTAGGAAAGGTATGACAAGATAGAGCATCTATAATGGGGCATAAAAAGAAAATGTCAAGATCTACTTGTTTATATATCAATACATGGGTGTGAAGAATACTGTTGGTATGATGTCAATTATAAAGCGGATGCTAGAAATGTGGTTTGATGGGAATGTGAGGATGTGATGTTTCAACAGGAATGCTACAAGATTTTAGTATAAGAGTAGGTGTGACGTGGTCAATACAGTCGATTGAGAAGTTTGCGTTATGTCATGTAGGAATATATTGCCTACTACTAATGGGTTTCGTTCATAATGTTGTGGATGTATATGAAAGATAAGAGTAAGAGGTGTGATGTTACAGAGTGCACTGATGTCACACATATAGTGGGTGTGATGTAAAAAGGGTGTGATATTAGTGGAGATTATGTGAAGCGTGGGTCTGTTCATATAGTGGTGTTAATATAGTCTGAATGGATGTGAATATAATTTTGTTTTGCTGTATAAAGGGATATGCCTGTCATTACATAATGTGATTACTGGATGATGATATCGATAAATATAAAAAGGTTGGTTGTGATTTGGATATCAAGTCATCGATAGACCCTTTGTATGACGACACAAGAAGTCCATTTTGATGGTGGGAATGGTCAAAATAGTAGTGGGGGAGAGTTAGATTTGGTCCATAAATTAAAGTGGTGTGGAATGGCGTAAAGAGTTGGAAGTGAATATCATATGGTATTAAACAAGATTTTCATATGCTATTAGTTGGAGGTGATGTCATACATACAACTGGGTTTGATAAAATTGTTGTATACATTTTTGCTGTGATGACACAGTTACAGTCGTTGTGAGGTCAGATATGGTGTCTGTGAAGTACACAATGGTTCTGTTCTCATAACTACACTCTGTGTGTGTGATGCTAATATAAAGTAGATAAGTCGTAAAGGTAGAGTGTGTGATGTCATAGATAGAGTCATTTTAATGATGTCACGTATATATGACTGTGATATACGCAGTATAGTAGACTCAAGTTCTGTGAAATCATGACGCAGTAGATGAAAAGTGGTCATATCGTATACGCACAGTGCGTGTGATATCATGAATAATAGTGCATGTGATGTCATAAATATTGAGGATTGTGGTCAATAGAGTCGATGTGTGGTTATGATGTCATGTTTTGTAGTGCATGTTGTTTGATTGGCATGGCATATGACATTTGCACACCTGTGATCTCTTACATAGTTGGTGTGATGGAGTGATGGCGTCGTCGACAAAAGTGGGTTGAGATGGCTGTGATGACATATAGAGTGGATGTGATGGCAGAGTAGATTTCGGGTTTTTCAAGGACAGACATAGAGCTTGTGTAGTCATATCACACAGTGTGGGTGAGAACGTATATAGTGGATATGATGTCCTAAACGTAGTAGTATGTGGTGCCCATGTACATCGGGGGGGCTCAGGTACAGTGTTAGTGTTCCCATCATATATACCAAGTGCGATGATATTTTTACTAGCTGAGTATGTTGTTGTTAAAGCATAGTAGGTGTCTTTGTCATAATTACAGTGGCTGTGAATGTTATGTCACAAGTAGAGTGTATGTGATGTCATAATACAGTGGGTGTGGTGTCATGAACCGATTGCATGTGTTGCCATGAATACAGACTTGTGATGTGATGTCATAAAGAGTGGGTGTGAGGTCACAAATTAATCACAGGATGTCATACATACAGTGGGTTTGATATCACACATAATGCTGGTGGTGTGGTATAATCAATATACTCAGTAATGACCCAGGTACAGGGGATGCGAATGCAGAGATATACTGGGTTAATGACATGAGAACAGTGGGTGTGATGTGATGTCATAGAGTGGTGTGATATCATACAGAGTGGAAGTGATGTGATGTCATATGTAGTTCATAAGTTGTCATAGACTTTGTGGCTCTGGTATCATACATACAATGGGGGTTATATGATCGATAATCTGTGTGTGATGACACTGGTACAGAGGATGTGCTATCAGATATAAAGGGTGTGATGTGAGAAAAAGAAGATGTGATGTCACGTGTTATAGAGTGAATTTTTATGTCACTCAGCGTGGGTGTGTGATGTCATATATACTGCATATTGTTCGATACATATAGTATGTGTGTGGTGTCCTACATACAGTGTGTGTTATAACATTGATAGAGTGGGTGTCATCACACTGATACAGATTATGGAGGTTATACTGTCAGATAGAGTGGTTGTATTGTCTTTACACGGTGTGTTTTCATGTCAAATATAGTGGATATGAATCAGAACCATAGTGGATGTGATGGACAGATGGAGTGGCTGTGATGTCACTGATATAGGGGGATGAGATGTCATAAACCGTGGATGTGATGTCATATAGAGGGGATCTGATGTCATGAATGCAGTGTTTGTGATGTCATCAGTACTGATCATTGATATCATAAAGTGTGAATGTGATGTCATGTAGAATGTGTATGATGTCATATGTGTGCCCTGTCATGACTTACATACTTGTTGTTATATCATCGACACAGAGGTACATCGATACAAACGTGTGTGTCATCTGTGTGATGGCACAAATACAGTGGCAGTGATGTCAAATATAGTGTGTGTGAGATGTCAGTGTGTAGAGGTTTTGCATTGTCATGAAAGCAGTATGTGTGATATCATAATATATTAGTATGGGATGTCATAAATACACTAGCTGTGATGTCATGCATCATAAAGGGCTGTGATGTCAATAAAGCTTTGATGTCATGTCATTCATCCTGAATGTGCTGTCATACATAGAGTGTGCGTGATATCGTCCAGAGGGATGGGTTGTGTGTATCATTGATACTCTGGGCTCATTTGAGGACAAGCATACAGTGGATGTAGTCTCAGATACAATGCCCAAGTGAGATTGCAGATATAACATTTGTGTTGTCATGTGTGTGATCTCATCTATAGTGTCTCGGATGCATGATGCCCACGAATCCCAATGGAGGTAATGCTATGACGTAAATGGTGTGAAGTCACAAAGAGTGGTTGCGAAGCTTTTGTATAGTAGTGCCTAAGATGTCATACATAAAAATGGAATCATGTGATGTACCCTATCGTACAGTTGTCTGAGATCATCATTAGAGTGCGTTAGTGATGACACAGGATACAGTGGATGCAATGTCCAGATATATTTGGAGTGATGTCATGAGTACAGTGCATGCGATCGTCATAAAATATGTGGTGTCATCCATAAAAATGTGATGTGATGCCTTCAATAGATTGTTTATGATGGTACGCCAAACAGGGGTGTGATGTCATACATACCACAAAGGTTTGTGATAAGAATGGACAGATGTAAATAAGTGCCTGTGTGAGAACACAGAAGATACAGTGGTTGTGAGGTAACAAAACTAGTAGAAATAGGTATTGATATACAATGGATAATGATGTCATCATAATATAGCGCATGAGATCTCATAGATACACTTGTTATTGTGATATCATCAATACAGTGGATGTGATGACAGAGATACTGTGGTGTATGATGTCAAATATAGTGTGCGTGATGCCTTAGAAATGGTGGTTTTTGATGTCGTTGCTTGTGAGATGTGATGTCTTCTACAGCGGCAACGATGTGCTGCACATACGCAGATTGTGTATGTACATACAAGAGTAGATGTGAGACAGTGCTCAATACAGTCAGTGTGATGACAAGGATTATTTGCTGTGAGTGTCCACATGTGTATAGGGTATATTTTTGCCCTACATACTGGAGATGTGTTACATTACCATAAGATGTTGTGAGGTCATAAGTCTGAGTAGAGTGAAGACTTAAGGAGTAGATGTTGATGTTAACAGAGGCTGCATCTGCTGTCACACATATATGTGGCTGTGATTGTCACATAAAAAGGGGGTGTGATTTATTAGTGGAGAGGTTATGGGATGGGCAAGATTACTGTGTGTGTGCTGTCTCTTATAGGGGGTGTGACGTTATGCTCTGAAAAAAGTGTATGAATTGACATAATAAACTTACTGTGTTTATGCCTTGTTGTAAATAGGTATGTGTTGCCATCTACAGTGTCAGATGATATCATATATAGGGCCGATTAGTGGTGGTCAGCAAAACAATAAATAAAAACAAAGACTACTAACAAAGAACAACAAAAGCAAAAAAATCACAAAACGCAAAACAAAAAAAAAGCAAAAAAAAAATCACAGAGGCTGGGATGTAATACAGATTTTGAGTGTGTCATAAATATAGTGCATGAGTTTGTGACAGGTATTCTGGATGTGAATATCCATATAATATATCTAGGTCTGTGATATCATCGATAGAACTGGGGTTGAAGGACACACTGCTCCAGTTGATGCGATGTCAAAATATAGTGGAAGTGATGTCATAAATAAAGTTGGTTGTGATGGCGTTAAGAGTGGATGGGTATATTCATAGGTTTTATAAAAAGGATTTCATACCTATAGTGGGAGGTGATTTTCATACATTACACTGGGTTTGAGAAAATTGATACATTTTGCTGTGAAGACACAGTTCACAGTCATTGTGAGGTCAGAACTATGGTGTATGTGAAGTACACTAATGGTTCTGTTCTCATACATACTCAGTGTGTGATGCTATATAAAGTAGATAAGTCGTAAAGGTAGAGTGTGTGATGGTCATAGATTGATTCATTTTATGATGTCACGTATATAGTGACTTTGATATCATACGCAGTATATGAAATGTCATATCGTATTACAATGCGGTGTGATATCATGAAATACAATGCATGTGATGTCAATAAATACTGAGGATTGTTTTCATAGAGTGTGGTAATTGGTGTCATGTGTAGTGTATCTGATGGCCATAACATATATGCCACCTGTGATTCTCATACCATAGTTTGGTGATGAAGCCGTCGACAAAGTGGGTGTGATGACAATATAGAGTGATGTGATTGGCAGTAAGAATCCGGGTTTCAAGACAGTACGTAATGAGCTTGTGTAGTCCCATAACACACCGTGTGGTTGTGATAACGTATATTGTGTATAAGATTGTTCCTAAACATAGTATGTGCCATGACATCGTGGGATAAAACAGTGTTTAGTGTTTACCATTCATATAACCAAGTGCGATGATATCTTTACTGAGTATTTAGTGTCTAAACGCATCGTAGGTGTCTTTTCATATATTTAACAGTGGTGCGGTGATGTCACATAGCTAGAGATGAATGTATGATTGATCATATATACATTGGGTGCGGTATCATGAATCGATCTGCCGTGACTGTTGCCAAGAATACAGGCATGTGATGTCATAGAAGATTGGGTGTCGGTTCACAAATTAATCACAGGATGTTCATACATGACAGTTGAGTTTTTGTTATCACACTTTTGCTGGAGAGTGGTATAATCATTATAGCTCACGTAATGACCTGGTTCAGGGGATGCGATGTCATATACACAGGTTTTAATGGACATGTGAACATGTGGGTGTGATGTCATTAGAGTGAGTGTTTGATAGTCATACATCGAGTGGATGTAGAGTGTCATATGTAGTTCATAAGATATGTCATAGGACTTATGTGCCTCTGGTATTCATACACATACAATGGGTGTAATAAGATCGAATTAATTCTGATGTGTGATGACCCCACGGTACAAGTGGATGTGCTGTCAGATATAAAGCGTGTGTGATGTTGAGAAAAAGAAGATTTGATGTTCAGGCATATGAGTGAATTTTAAGTCACCTCAGCATGTGGTGTGATGTCATATATACTGCATATTGTTCGATAAATATAGTATTTGTTTGTGTCTACTTGCAGTGTTGTTTATAATAACCTCGATTGAGTGGGTGTCTTCACACTGATACAGATTATGGAGGTTATGCTGTCATATAGAGTGAGTTGTATTGTTTTACACGGTGTTAGATTCATGACAAAAAATATGTTGGAAATGGAATTCAGAAACATATAGCTGGATGTTGATGTGGCAGGTTGGGAGTGGCTTGTAATTGTCTAATGATAAATGTGATGAGATTTGTCCATAAAACCTGTGGATGTGATGTCATATAGGAGGGGATCTGAGATGTCATGTAATGCAGTGTTTGTGATGACAGCAATATGATCAGTGGATATCATATCGTGTGTAATGTGATGAGCTTAGTAGAATGGTGTATGAATGTCATATGTTAGTGCCCTGTCATGACCTTACATGCTTGTTTGTAGTATGTCATCGTGACAGCAGAGGTACATCGATTACAATTAACTTGTGTGTCATTCTGTGAGATGGCACAAATACATTGCCAGTGTTGTCAAATTATAAGTGTGGTTGTGATGTAGGTGTAGACGTTGCATTGTCATGAAAAGCAGTATGGTGTGATATATATATATTGTGTAAGATGTCATAATACCACTAGCTTTGGGTGTCATCTAAAGGCTTGATGTCATAAAGCTTTTATGTATGTCATTCATCTGAAAATTTTCTGCATACATAGATTTTTGCTGATATCGTCCAAGAGTGGGGGTTTTTCTTGATACTCTGGGTTTGAGGACAAACAACAGGGGTATCTCAATACAATGGGTGAGATGGCAGATAAACATTTTTGTTTTCATGGTGTGATCTCATCATGTGTCCTAGCCACAAACCCGAGGTAATGCATGACGTAATGGTTAAGCCAAAAATGGTTTCGAAGATTTGTATAGTGCCTAAAATTCATACATAAAAGGGGTGTGATATCCCACGTCAGGGTCTGGGCATCATAGAGTTTGTGATCACAGGGACAGTGGAAGCAAGCAAAATTCGGGGTGATGTCAGATAAGTGCATCTTCATAAATAAAGTGGGGCATGCCCTAAAATGTGGATGTGAGCCTTCAAAAGTTTTAAGATGGTACGCAAAAGGGTGTGATGTCATACATCAAAGGGGGGGGTAAAGGAAAGATGGGTGTGAAAAAACAAAGATACAAGGGTTTTGAGGAACAAAACAGGAATAGGGATTGTATACAAGGAAAAGATGTCATCATATAAGCCATAGATCTCATAGATACCTTGTTTTTTTATTCATCAAAACGTGGATGTGAGACAGAATACTGTGGTAAGATTCAATAATTTGCTGATCCTTTTAAATGGGGGGTTTGATCGAATTGGGGGATGGATGTCTTCAAAAGGGGAAAGATGCTGCACATACGCAGATTTAGTCAACAAAGTAGTGGACTGGGGCATACGTCGGTGTATACAAGGATTATTGCTGTGAGCACATTTATAGGGAATTAAATGCCCCACCCTACGGGTTTGGTTTTTTACATAATGTTTTGAGGTCATAAGTAAGTAAAAGGGAAAACTTAAGAAGAGTGATGTTACAGGGCAACGTGTCACACTAAGTGGGGGAGTCACATAAAAATGGGGGGGTATTTAGTGGAGAGGTTTTGATGGGAAAAACAGTGGTTTCTGTCTCAAAATTTGGGGGTACTCAGCTGAAATGGAGTGCATCAAAATACTGGTTTTTTCTTTTAAAGGGATGGATGCCCTCAAGTGCAAAAGAAATTATACATGGGCCAAGGGTGTCACAACACGAGGGGGGGATTTAACAGATTGGGGGGGGGAAGTCATAATAAGGCATGGTGTCACATATACTTATAGAAATCATATAAAATTTTGTTGTATATCATCGATAGACTGTGTGAACCAATCCGTTGATTATGTCAAATAATTGGAAAATATTATAAAAAATGGTGTGATGGCGAAAGAGGATGTTATACCCAAGGGATTATACAAAATTTCATACTATTGGGGGTGATGTCATACTACACTGGGGTTAAAAAAATTGTACATTTGCTGTGAGACACAGTTACAGTCGTTGTGAGGGCAAAAGTGCTGTAATACACAAGGTTCTTTTCTAAAACGTGTGTGATGCTATATAAAGAAGAAAGTCAAATAGGTGGGTGATGTCAAGTAGAGTCATTTTATGATGTCACTATATATTCTGTGAAATTTATAGCAGTAGAAAGAAAATTTAATCGTATACAATGCGTGTGATATCAAATAAAGTGCAGTGAGTCATAAATAGAGGGTTGTGGCATGAGTGGGTTGATGTCATTGTTGCATTTTTATGGCATACATTGCCCACCTTACTCTTTTCATATTGGGGGAGGCGTCGACAAAGTGGTGTGATACAATAAGGGATTGGCGATGATCGGGTTTTTAAAACAGACAAGGCTTTTTAGTCTACACCAGTGTGGGGGGAAAGATATGTGGGAAAGATTCCTAAACGTAGTAGTGCCATGACTCGGGGACAGTGTAGTGTTCCCATTCATATACCAAGTGCGATGAATTTTATGAGTATGTTTAAAGCATAGATTCTTTCATAATTTCGTGGGTGTATGTCACAAGAGAGGTAGTGATGTCATAACAGTGGGGGTGGTGCATGAACCGATTCATGTTTGCCATGAAACAGACTTGTGAGGCAAAAGAGGGTGTGAGGTCACAAATTAATCCCGGGTTCATACAACGGGTTGAAATCACACATAATGCGGGTGTATAATCAAAAACTCAGAATGACCCGGTTTCAGGGGGTGCGAGGCAGATATACGGGTTAATGACATGAGAAAATTTGGGGGGTATTCAAGAGTGGTGGATATCATCAAGGGAATGATGTCATTTAGTCAAAAATGTCAAGACTTTGTGGGTCGGTATCATCATACAAGGGGGTTTTTATCGATAATCTGTGTGGATGACACTGTACGAGGATTGCTTCGAATTTTAAAAGGGGGTTTATGTGAGAAAAAGAAGATTTATTCACGAAGGTGAATTTTTGTCACCAGCGGGGGGTTATTCAAAAACTGCATATTGTCGATACATATGTATGTGTGTGTCCTACATACAGTGTGTGTTATAAAAAATTATAGAGTGGGTTCAACACTATACAGATTAAGGGGTTTCGTCAGATAAGTGGTTTATTGTCTTTTCACGGTGGTTTTTCATGTCAAAAATTGGAATTTAATTCAAAACCCAAATGGGTGTGATGGGCGATGGGGTGGCTGATGTCACTGAAAAAGGGGATGAGAGTCATAAACCGGGATTGATGTCATATAGAGGGATCTGAGTCATGAATGCAGTGTTTTTGATGTCATCATACGAAAAATTTATATCATAAAGTGTGAATGTGATTCTGTAAATGGTATGATGTCAAGTGTGCCCTTTATATTACAACTTTTGTTAATCATCGACACAGAGGTACATCGATCAAACGTGTTGTCATCTTGTGATCACAAATCAGTGGGGAGGATGTCAAATAAAGTGTGGAATTCAGGGGTAAGGTTTTCATTGTCATGAAAGCATATGTTGATATCATTAAATTTTAGATGTCAAAATACACTACTGGATGTATCATAAAAGGGGTGTGAGTCATAAACTTTAGTATGCATTTAACCTGAATGTCTGTCTACAAGAGTTTTTGCTATATCTCCAAAGTGGGTGGTTATCTTTATACTCTGGGGTTTAGGACAACATACAGTGATGTTCTCAATACAATGGGGGAGATGGCAGATATAACATTTTTTGTCATGTGTGTGACTCATCTATAGGGCCAGATGCCACGAATCCCATGAGGAAAAAGCATGACTGTAAGGGTAAGTCACAAAAATGGTTCGAAGATTTTTATAGTGCCTAAGATGTCATAATAAAATGGGGGTGTATCTACGTACAGTTTCTGAGATCATCATTAGAGGGTTTGATGACACAGGACAGTGGGCAAAATCAAATATTCGAGTGATGTCATGGTACATGCATCATGTCATAAATAATGTGGTGTCTGCCCAAAAAAGTGGAGTTATGCCCCAAAAATTTTATGATGGTACGCAAAAAGGGGGGTGATGTCAAAAATACAAAGGGTGTGATAAGATGGAAAGAGTTTGGGGGTAAACACAGAAAACAGTGTTGTAGGTAACAAAATGTGAATAGGTATTGTAACAATGGATAATTCACAATTAGCCATAGATCCAAAATACATTGTTGTGATAACAATACAGTGGATGGATACAAGATACGTGGGTATGTGTCAATTAATTGTGCGGATCCCTTTGAAATGGGGGTTTTTAGTCGTAAATTAGGGTGGATGTCTTCAACAGGGGAAAGATGCTGCACAACGCGATTAGGTCATACAAGAAGGGTTGGGCTGGTCAATAATCGGTGAGACAAGGGTTATTTCGTGCACATTATAGGGGAAAATTTCCTAATACTATTGGTTTTTTACTAGATGTTTTGAGGTCATAAGTCAGAAAAGGGAAAATTAAAGTAGATGGATTTACAGAGTGCAACGATTCACACATAAGGGGTGTGATGTCACATAAAATGGGGGGTTTATATTATTGGGGAGGTTTTATGGCAAAGAAAAGGGGGGGGGGGGGGGGGGGGGGGGGGGGGGGCGTCTCATTAGTGGGGGGTTGACTCATGTCTGAAGTGGTGTGACATCATAATACTGGTTTTGCTTTATAAAAGGATTTAGCCATCAAAGGGGCAAATGATATAACATAGGGCCCATGTGGTGTCAGCAACACAGAGGGGGGGATGTATACAATTGGGGGTGATGCAAATATGTGCTGGATTCACAGTATCGGTAGATATCATATATATATAGGTGTGATATCATCGATAGACTGGGTGTGAGACACA
Source organism: Odocoileus hemionus (assembly GCA_020976825.1). Classification (NCBI taxonomy): domain Eukaryota; kingdom Metazoa; phylum Chordata; class Mammalia; order Artiodactyla; family Cervidae; genus Odocoileus; species Odocoileus hemionus. The sequence goes on along the minus strand of JAJLRB010000529.1, from coordinate 58,572 downwards.
GAAACCGTTGAGTGATTCAAATATAGTGAAGTGATTCATAAATAAAGTGGGGTGATGGCTAAAAAGGGATTATACCCTAGGTATTTTTAAAAAGATTTTTTAAATAGGGGGGAGCATACATCACGGGTTGATAAAATTTATACATTTGCTGTGAGACACAGTTACAGTCGTTGTGATCAATATGGTGCTGGAATACACAATGTCGTTTCATAAAACGTGTTGATGCTAAAAAAGAAAAATCGTAAAGGAGAGTGTGTGATGTCATAATAAGTCTTTTTTGTTCACATATTGACTGTGTAAACATAGCAGTAGATGAAATTCATATCGTAAAAATGCGTGTGATATCATGAAAAAAGTGCATGTAAACATAAATATGAGGATGTGTCATGAGTGTGGTTATATGTCATTGTATGCATTGATGGCATACATTTGCAAACCCGTTCTCTTTCATTTGGGGTGATGGGTCGACAAAGTGGGGGTGGACATAAAGTGGATGTGATGGCAGATAGATCGGGTTTCAAGACAACTAGACTTGTGATCATACACACAGTTTGGGTGAGAACGTTTTTATTATATATGTCCTAAACGAGTAGTGCCCTGACCGGGGACGTGTTAGTGTTTCCATTTATAACCAAGTCGATGATATTTTTATGATATTGTTAAACAAAGTAGGTTCTTTTCATAATTACAGTGGCTGGAGTCAAAGTAGAGTGTATGTGATGTCATAACATGGGGGTGGGGGCATGAACCAAAGCATGTGTCCAGAATACAGACTTTATGCATAAAGAGTGGGGTGAAAGGCACAAATTTCACGGATTCATACAACAGTGGTTTTGATACACACAAAATTTCTGGGGTTTGGTATAAACAATATACTCAAAATGACCCAGCAGGGATGCATGGCAGATATCTGGGGTTTTACATGAAACGTGGGGGTTTATGTCATAGAGTGGTGTGATATCAAACAGAGTGGGAAATGATTCATAGAATTTTTTTTAAGTTTCATAGACTTTTGGCTCTGGGATCATACATACAATGGGGGGTTTAAAGATCGAAATCTGTGTGTGTACACGGGACAAGGGGTTTTCTTCAGTATAAAGGTTTGTTGAGAAAAAGAAAATGATTTACAATAAGGGGAATTTATGTACTCACGGGGTGTATTCATATTACTGCTATTTTTCGATACATTAAAAAAGTGTGGTTCCTACATACAGGTTGTTTTTAAACAAAGAGTGGGTGTCATCAACGAACAATTATGGAGGTTATCTGTCAGATGATGGTTGTATTGTTTTACACGGGGTGTTTCATTAAATAAGTGATGAATTCAGAACCTAGTGGGTGGAGGACAATGGAGTGGCTGGAGCCTGAATGGGAGAGATGTCATAAACCGTGGTGAGTCATATAGAGGGGATCATGTCATGAATGCATGTTTTGTATGTCATCATATGATCATTGAAACAAAAGTGTGAATTGGGATGTCAGTAGAATGGTATGATGCAAAAAGTTGGCCCGTCATGACTTCATACTTGTTGTTTAATCATCGAACAGAGGTACAACGATACAAACGTGTGTGTCATCGTGTGATGGGACAAATCATGGGAATGATGCCAAATTATGTGTAGAGTCAGTTAGGGTTGCATGTCATGAAAGCAGTATGTGTGATATCATTATATTGTATGATGCATAAAAACACACTGAAGCATGCATAAAGGGCGTGATTCAAAAGCTTTTAGTTATTTTCAACCTAATTGCTGTCATACATAAGGGTTTTCTGATATGTCCAAGAGTGGGTGTTTATCATTGATACCTGGTTTTTGGGGCAAGCATAAATGGGTGTAGCTCAGATACAATTGGTGAGATGGCAGATAAACATTTTTTGGTCAGTGTGTATCCATCTATAGGGGCCCTGAGCCACGAATCCCAGGAGGTTTAAGCATGACTGAAAGGGGTTTAAGTCCACAAAATGGTTCGAAGATTGTAAGGCCTAAAATTATTACTAAAATGGGGTGATATCCTAGATTTTGGTTTAGACATCATTTGAAAATTTTGGGTGAACAGGTACGTGGGATCAAGTCAGATAAAAATTGGAGTGATGTCGGTAATTATGGAGCAAAAAATTTTGGTGTCACCATAAAATTGGATTGGGGCTTCAAAAGTTTTTAGGGACCCAAAAAGGGTGATGTATACATAAAAAGGTTTATAAATGGAAAAAAGGGGTTGTAAACACAGAGATACAGGTTGTGGGTAACAAAAACTAGTGAAAGGTTTGATCAATTGGGGTTGAGTCAACAAAAAGCCATAGAATTTAAATACATTGTTTTGGGTTCAATACATGGTGTGATGACAGGATATTGGGTTGAGCAATAAAAATTGTCTGATGCCCCAAAAATGGTGGGGGTTTTTGTCGTAATTTGGATGATTTTTAAAAAGGGCAAAGATGTCACACCCCAAAATTTTGAGGGCATAAAAGGTGTGGGTAATAAGTGTGGAGACAAATTTTTGGCCGTGTGTAAGTATAGGGAATAATTGCCCTAATACTGGTTTTGTTTATAATAGAGTTTTGGGGGCCTGTACAGAAATGAAAACTTTGCCAAATGTGGTTACAGAGTGGAAGATGTAACAAAGGGTGTGATGTCCCTAAAAAGTGGTGTAATTTATGGAGATTTTTATAAAGAACAGTGGGTGGTGTTATAAAGTTGGGGTTTAGTATGTCAAAAAAGGGGTGACTCAAAATTGAGTTTTGCCTTTAAAAAAAAGGGGTGGATCTAGGTAAATGATTATACATAGGGAGGTTGTCACAACACGGGTTTTGGAAATGTTATACAATTGGGTTTGATTTTAAATAAAAGCTGGGAAGTCAAGGATACTGGTGTATCTAATAAAAGTTTGGGTAATCATAGATGGGGGTGACGACACAAAAACCATTAGTGATGTAATAATGGAATGATGTCATAAATAAATGGGGGGATCAAAAGTGGAGTGAAAAACCTAGGTATTTCCAGATTTAAAATTAATGGAGGTGTGCATACATCCCCCTTGTTTTAAATTGATACATTTTGTGTGATACAATTTTAATGTTTTTGAGCAGATATGGGTTTAAGACACAATTTTTTTGTTTTCAAACACTGTGGGTATGGAAAATAAAAAAAAAGTCGAAAGGTTAAATGGGTTATTCATAAAAGAGTATTTTTTTGATCACGTTATATGCTGTAATCATACGCAGTAATTAATGTCATATCGTATACAATGCGGTTCCCTGAATAAAGGGCTTTTGAAAGTCATAAATTTGAGGATTTGGGTCATAATTGGTTTGATTCAAAATGCTTTGGATTCATTCATTTGCAACCTGTGTTCTTTAATAAGGGGGATGGGTTGACAAAAAGTGGTGTATACATAAGAGGGAATGGATGGCAGATAGATTTTCGGTTTCAACAAATAGAGCTTGTGGATTAAAACACAGGGGGGAAACGTAAAAGGGTTGATGTTTAAAAGAAGTGATGACATCGGGTACAGTTTTGTTATTCATAACCAATTTCGATGAATTTTTCTATATGTTGTTAAACATGTAGGTTTTGTCATAATTACAGTGGGGGTTGTGTCAAATAGAGTGTATTTTGGTGTCATTTCATTGGTTTTGGGGTTTTTGAACCATTGATTTTTGATGGGGAAACAGATGTGATGTCATAAAGGGGGTGAGGTCAAAAAATTAAAAGGATGTCATAATCAGTGGGGTTTGGGTACACACATAACAGATAGAGTGGGTTGTATTGTCTTTACACGGTGTGTTTCATGTCAAATATAGTGGATATGAATTCAGAACCATAGTGGATGTTGATGGGACAGATGGAGTGGCTGTGATGTCACTGATATAAGAGGGGATCTGATGTCATGAATGCAGTGTTTGTGATGTCATCAATACTGATCATTGATATCATAAAGTGTGAATGTGATGTCATGTAGAATGTGTATGATGTCATATGTGTGCCCTGTCATGACTTACATACTTGTTGTTATATCATCGACACAGAGGTACATCGATACAAACGTGTGTGTCATCTGTGTGATGGCACAAATACAGTGGCAGTGATGTCAAATATAGTGTGTGAGATGTCAGGTGTAGAGGTTGCATTGTCATGAAAGCAGTATGTGTGATATCATATATATTGGTATGATGTCATAAATACACTAGCTGTGATGTCATGCATAAGGGCTGTGATGTCATAAAGCTTTGATGTCATGTCATTCATCCTGAATGTGCTGTCATACATAGAGTGTGCGTGATATCGTCCAGAGAGTGGGTGTGTTATCATTGATACTCTGGGTTTGAGGACAAGCATACAGTGGATGTAGTCTCAGATACAATGGGTGAGATGGCAGATATAACATTTGTGTTGTCATGTGTGTGATCTCATCTATAGTGTCCATGATGCCACGAATCCCATGGAGGTAATGCGATGACTGTAATGGTGTGAAGTCACAAAGAGTGGTTGCGAAGATTTGTATAGTGCCTAAGATGTCATACATAAAATGGGTGTGATATCCTACGTACAGTTGGTCTGAGATCATCATTAGAGTGGTTGTGATGACACAGGTACAGTGGATGCAACGTCAGATATATTCGGAGTGATGTCATGAGTACAGTGCATGCGATGTCATAAATAATGTGGTGTCATGCCATAAAATGTGGATGTGATGCCCTTCAAAAAGTGTTTATGATGATGATATGGTACGCAACAGGGGTGTGATGTCATACATACAAAGGGTGTGATAAGATGGAAAGAGTGGGTGTGAAACACAGAAGATACAGTAGTTGTGAGGTACAAAACTAGTGAATAGGTATTGTATACAATGGATATGATGTCATCATATATAGCGCATGAGATCTCATAGATACACTTGTTGTGATATCATCAATACAGTGGATGTGATGACAGAGATACTGTGGGGTATGATGTCAATTATATTGTGCGTGATGCCTTAGAAATGGTGGTTTGATGTCGTAATGTGAGGATGCGATGTCTTCAACAGGGCAAAGATGCTGCACATACGCAGATGTATGTGAGGTCATACAAGAGTAGGTGTGACGTGGTCAATACAGTCGGTGTGATGACAAGGATTATTTGCTTGTGATGTCACATGTATAGGGAATATATTGCCCTACATACTGGATGTGGTTTTCATACATAGATGTTGTGAGGTCATAAGTACAGTAGAGTGAAGACTTAAGGAGTAGATGTGATGTTACAGAGTGCAACTGATGTCACACATATAGTTGGGTGTGATGTCACATAAAAGTGGGTGTGATATTAGTGAGGGAGAGGTTTTGATGGCAAAGATACAGTGGTTTGCTGTCTCATATAGTGGGTTGTGACGTCATGTCTGAAGTGGATGTGACATCATAAAATACTGTGTTTTGCTGTTATATGAAAGAGGATGTGATGCCATCTAGAGTGCAAATGATATCATACATAGGCCGAGTGTGGTGTCAGCAACACAGAGGGTGGGATGTTATAACAGATTGGGTGTGATGTCATGAATATATAGTGCATGCATAGGATGTCACAGGTATACTGGATATGATATCATATATATATAGGTTGTGATATCATCGATAGACTGGTGTGACGACACAGATCCAGTTGATGTGATGTCAAATATAGTGGAAGTGATGTCATAAATAAAGTGGTGTGATGGCGTAAAGAGTGGATGTGATATCATAGGTATATTATACAAGATTTCATACATATAGTGGAGGTGATGTCATACATACACTGGGTTTGTAAAATTGATACATTTGCTGTGATGACACAGTTACAGTCGTTGTGAGGTCAGATATGGTGTCTGTGAAGTACACAATGGTTCTGTTCTCATAAACACTGTGTGTGATGCTATAATAAAGTAGATAAGTCGTAAAGGTAGAGTGTGTGATGTCATAGATAGAGTCATTTTATGATGTCACGTATATAGTGACTGTGATATCATACGCAGTAGATGAAATGTCATATCGTATACAATTGCGTGTGATATCATGAATAAAGTGCATGTGATGTCATAAATATTGAGGATTGTGGTCATAGAGTGTGGTTATGATGTCAGTGTAGTGCATTTGATGGCATACATTTGCCACCTGTGATCTCTTACATAGTTGTGTGTGATGGCGTCGACAAAGTGGGTGTGATGACATATAGAGTGGATAGTGATGGCAGATAGATCGGGTTTCAAGACAGACATAGAGCTTGTGTAGTCATACACACAGTGTGGGTGATGAACGCGTATATAGTGGATATGATGTCCTAAACGTAGTATGTGCCATGAGCATCTTCGGGTACAGTGTTAGTGTTCCCATTCATATACCAAGTGCGATGATATTTTTACTGAGTATGCTGTCTGTAAAGCATAGTAGGTGTCTTGTCATAATTACAGTGGCTGTGATGTCACAAGTAGAGTGTATGTGATGTCATATAGACCCAGCAGTGGGTGTGGTGTCATGAACGATTGCATGTGTTGCCATGAATACAGACTTGTGATGTCATAAAGTGATGGTGACGAGGTCCACAAATTAATCACAGGATGTCATACATACAGTGGGTTTGATATCACACATAATGCTAGGTGTGGTATAATCCAATATACTCAGTAATGACCCAGGTACAGGGGATGCGATGGCCATGATATACTGGGTTAATGACTTGAGAACAGTGGGTGTGATGTCATAGAGTGGTGTGATATCATTACAGAGTGGAAGTGATGTCATATGTAGTTCATAAGTTGTCATAGACTTTGTGCGGCTCTGGTATCATACATACAATGGGGGTTATATGATCGATAATCTGTGGTGTGATGACACTGGTACAAGAGGATGTGCTGGTCAGATATAAGGGGTGTGAGGTGAGAACGTATAGAAGATAGTTACGTCACAGTAGTAGCGTGAATTTATGTCACTACAGCGAGGGTGGGGATGTCATATATACTGCATATTTTTCGATATATATAGTAATGTGTGGTGTTCTACATACAGTGTGTGTTAGAACATTGATAGAGTGGGTGTCATACAACACTGATACTAGATTAATGGAGGCTTGATGCTGTCAGGATAGGAGGTGGTTTGTATTGTTCCATTACCACGGTGTGTTTTTTCATTGTCAAATATATTGGATGGTTGAATTAAAAATGGTTGAGATTTTAGGGTAGAGGTTGCATTTAAAAGGGAGTATTAATTTTAATTAGTAAGAAATTACAGTTGTATCATAAAGGGTGAGCATAAATTTGATTGTCATAATATCCTAATTCTCAAAAGGGGGGTGATTCCTCCAAAGGGTGTGTTTTAAATTTAAAGGGTTAACAAATACAGTGTGTAGTTCAATAAATGGGGTTTTAACTTTGTGTCATTAACAATTCCATGATCCAGATCCCATGGGGGAAGCGATTATGGGTAAGTCAAAAGTGGTCGAAGTTTGAAGTCTAAGATGCCCAAAAAGGGGATTCTCGAGTATGAGTCATTAAGTGGTGTGATGCAAGACGTGGATGCAGGATAAAGGGGGATGTCAATTAAGGATGATGTCATAAAAGTGGTTCCAAAATGTGATATCTCAAAGTTTTGATGTAAACAGGGTGAGTCAACTAAAGGGTGTGATAATAAAGTGGTGTGCAAGTAGAGTTGAGGAAAAACAGTGTGTTTATAAGGTGAGTCAATTTAAAATGGACCTAATACATTTGTCTATAAGGGATGTGATGCAATAGTGGAATGTCAAATGTGGTTCCAAAGGTTGTTATAATTGGGTGATGGTTTCAAGGGCAAGAACTGAATCAATTAAAGGGAAAAAGTAGGGTGAAAAACGTGTGTGTCAAATTTGTGTGATAATAATAGGAAATATGTACATAGGTTGTTTTATACATAGGTTGTGAGGGCAATACAGGTTTAAATTAAATTTAGACAAGAACTGAGTCAATATGGTGTGTAATAAAATGGGTTTTTTATAAGGTTGAGGAAAAACATGGGTTTGGTAAAGTGGGGGTAGTATTGAAGGATTAATCATAATACTGATTCTTTATAAAGGATTGATCATCTATTCAATGATAAAAGGATGTGGTCAAAAAAGGTTGTTAAGATGGGTTTAATTATATGGGTGACATTAACTGATTCTATTTGGTTGGAAATTTGATAATGGTGGAGCAAGATCGTGTTAGCAAAAAGTGTGTTTAAAAAGTGGGTGTGGGTAAAGGGTATATGTTAAAATTTCATACATGTAGGTATTCTAATACGGTTGATAATTTACATTGTTGTGAACATTAAGTGTTGTATGATAGTGCTGTGAGTCACAAGTTTGTTCATACATTGTGTGTAAAAATAGTTAAGTAAGGTTTTTATGATAAGAATGAGTCACAATTAAAGGATATCATAAGTGGAAAATTTAACATAAGGGGTGTTATAATAATCAAAGCAAAATTTAGGATTTGGTTATAGAGGTGGTTAAGGTGGGTTATTAACAGAGTGATTTAAGTTTGTGGCTGAAAATGGGGAAACATAAGGGTTAGCGATAATCGGTTTGACAGACATAGATGTTAGATAAAGTGTGGTGAGAAAAAGGATTGATGTCCTTATTTGCTATGGTAATTTTTCCATTTATACAAGTGGTGTTTTATAGTTGTTTAAACAAGGTGGGGGGGGGGGGGGGGGGGGGGGGGGGGGGGGGGGGGGGGGGGGGGGGGGGGGGGGGGGGGGGGGGGGGGGGGGGGGGGGGGGGGGGGGGGGTGGGGGGGGGGGGGGGGGGGGGGGGGGGGGGGGGGGGGGGGGGGGGGGGGGGAGGGGGGGGGGGGGGGGGGGGGGGGGGGGGTGGGGGGGGGGGGGGGTTGGTTCGGGGGGGGGGGGCGTTGTGGGGGGGGGGGGGGGGGGGGGGGTGGGGGGGGGGGGGGGGGGGGGGGCGGGGGGGGGGGGGGGGGGGGGGGGGGGGGGGGGGGGGGGGGGGTGATGGTACGCAAACAGGGGTGTGATGTCATACATACAAAGGGTGTGATAAGATGGAAAGAGTGGGTGTGAAACACAGAAGATACAGTGGTTGTGAGGTAACAAAACTAGTGAATAGGTATTGTATACAATGGATATGATGTCATCATATATAGCGCATGAGATCTCATAGATACACTTGTTGTGATATCATCAATACAGTGGATGTGATGACAGAGATACTGTGGGTATGATGTCAATTATATTGTGCGTGATGCCTTAGAAATGGTGGTTTGATGTCGTAATGTGAGGATGTGATGTCTTCAACAGGGCAAAAAGATGCTGCACATACGCAGATTGTGAGGTCATACAAGAGTAGGTGTGACGTGGTCAATACAGTCGGTGTGATGACAAGGATTATTTGCTGTGATGTCACATGTATAGGGTTTATATATATTGCCCTACATACTGGATGTGGTTTCATACATAGATGTTGTGAGGTCATAAGTACAGTAGAGTGAAGACTTAAGGAGTAGATGTGATGTTACAGAGTGCAACTGATGTCACCACACATATAGTGGGTGTGATGTCACATAAAAGTGGGTGTGATATTAGTGGAGAGGGTTTTGATGGCAAAGATACACAGTGGGTGTGCTGTCTCATATAGTGGGTGTGACGTCATGTCTGAAGTGGATGTGACATCATAAATACTGTGTTTTGCTCTGTTATAAAGAGGATGTGATGCCATCTACAGTGCAAATGATATCATACATAGGCCGAGTGTGGTGTCAGCAACACAGAGGGTGGGATGTTATACAGATTGGGTGTGATGTCATAAATATAGTGCATAGGATGTCACAGGTATACTGGATGTGATATCATATATATATAGGTTGTGATATCATCGATAGACTGGGTGTGATGACGTGACACAGATCCAGTTGATGTGATGTCAAATATAGTGGAAGTGATGTCATAAATAAAGTGGTGTGATGGCGTAAAGAGTGGATGTGATATCATAGGTATTATACAAGATTTCATACATATAGTGGAGGTGATGTCATACATACACTGGGTTTGATAAAATTGATACATTTGCTGTGATGACACAGTTACAGTCGTTGTGAGGTCAGATATGGTGTCTGTGAAGTACACAATGGTTCTGTTCTCATAACACTGTGTGTGATGCTATATAAAGTAGATAAGTCGTAAAGGTAGAGTGTGTGATGTCATAGATAGAGTCATTTTATGATGTCACGTATATAGTGACTGTGATATCATATGCAGTAGATGAAATGTCATATCGTATACAATGCGTGTGATATCATGAATACAGTGCATGTGATGTCATAAATACTGAGGATTGTGGTCATAGAGTGTGGTTATGATGTCATGTGTAGTGCATTTGATGGCATACATATGCAACCTGTGATCTCTTACATAGTTGGTGTGATGGCGTCGACAAAGTGGGTGTGATGACATATAGAGTGGATGTGATGGCAGATAGATCGGGTTTCAAGACAGACATAGAGCTTGTGTAGTCATACACACAGTGTGTGGGTGAGAACGTATATAGTGGATATGATGTCCTAAACGTAGTATGTGCCATGACATCGGGTACAGTGTTAGTGTTCCCATTCATATACCAAGTGCGATGATATTTTTACTGAGTATGTTGTCTAAAGCATAGTAGGTGTCTTGTCATAATTACAGTGGCTGTGATGTCACAAGTAGAGTGTATGTGATGTCATATACAGTGGGTGTGGTGTCATGAACCGATTGCATGTGTTGCCATGAATACAGACTTGTGATGTCATAATAAAGAGTGGGTGTGAGGTCACAAATTAATCACAGGATGTCATACATACAGTGGGTTTGATATCACACATAATGCTGGTGTGGTATAATCAATATACTCAGTAATGACCCAGGTACAGGGGATGCGATGGCAGATATACTGGGTTAATGACATGAGAACAGTGGGTGTGATGTCATAGAGTGGTGTGATATCATACAGAGTGGAAGTGATGTCATATGTAGTTCATAAGTTGTCATAGACTTTGTGGCTCTGGTATCATACATACAATGGGGGTTATATGATCGATAATCTGTGTGTGATGACACTGGTACAGAGGATGTGCTGTCAGATATAAAGGGTGTGATGTGAGAAAAAGAAGATGTGATGTCACGTATAGAGTGAATTTATGTCACTCAGCGTGTGGGTGTGATGTCATATATACTGCATATTGTTCGATACATATAGTATGTGTGGTGTCCTACATACAGTGTGTGTTATAACATTGATAGAGTGGGTGTCATCACACTGATACAGATTATGGAGGTTATGCTGTCAGATAGAGTGGTTGTATTGTCTTTACACGGTGTGTTTCATGTCAAATATAGTGGATATGAATTCAGAACCATAGTGGATGTGATGGGACAGATGGAGTGGCTGTGATGTCACTGATATAGGGGATGAGATGTCATAAACCGTGGATGTGATGTCATATAGAGGGGATCTGATGTCATGAATGCAGTGTTTGTGATGTCATCAATACTGATCATTGATATCATAAAGTGTGAATGTGATGTCATGTAGAATGTGTATGATGTCATATGTGTGCCCTGTCATGACTTACATACTTGTTGTTATATCATCGACACAGAGGTACATCGATACAAACGTGTGTGTCATCTGTGTGATGGCACAAATACAGTGGCAGTGATGTCAAATATAGTGTGTGAGATGTCAGGTGTAGAGGTTGCATTGTCATGAAAGCAGTATGTGTGATATCATATATATTAGTATGATGTCATAAATACACTAGCTGTGATGTCATGCATAAAGGGCTGTGATGTCATAAAGCTTTGATGTTATGTCATTCATCCTGAATGTGCTGTCATACATAGAGTGTGCGTGATATCGTCCAGAGAGTGGGTGTGTTATCATTGATACTCTGGGTTTGAGGACAAGCATACAGTGGATGTAGTCTCAGATACAATGGGTGAGATGGCAGATATAACATTTGTGTTGTCATGTGTGTGATCTCATCTATAGTGTCCATGATGCCACGAATCCCATGGAGGTAATGCGATGACTGTAATGGTGTGAAGTCACAAAGAGTGGTTGCGAAGATTTGTATAGTGCCTAAGATGTCATACATAAAATGGGTGTGATATGCTACGTACAGTTGGTCTGAGATCATCATTAGAGTGGTTGTGATGACACAGGTACAGTGGATGCAACGTCAGATATATATTCGGAGTGATGTCATGAGTACAGTGCATGCGATGTCATAAATAATGTGGTGTCATGCCATAAAATGTGGATGTGATGCCTTCAAAAGTTTTTATGATGGTACGCAAACAGGGGGGTGTGATGTCATACATACAAAGGGTGTGATAAGATGGAAAGAGTGGGTGTGAAACACAGAAGATACAGTAGTTGTGAGGTAACAAAACTAGTGAATAGGTATTGTATACAATGGATAAGATGTGTCATCATATATAGCGCATGAGATCTCATAGATACACTTGTTGTGATATCATCAATACAGTGGATGTGATGACAGAGATACTGTGGGGTATGATGTCAATTATATTGTGCGTGATGCCTTAGAAATGGTGGTTTGATGTCGTAATGTGAGGATGTGATGTCTTCAACAGGGCAAAGATGCTGCACATACGCAGATTGTGAGGTCATACAAGAGTAGGTGTGACGTGGTCAATACAGTCGGTGTGATGACAAGGATTATTTGCTGTGATGTCACATATATAGGGAATATATTGCCCTACATACTGGATGTGGTTTCTTACATAGATGTTGTGAGGTCATATGTACAGTAGAGTGAAGACTTAAGGAGTAGATGTGATGTTACAGAGTGCAACTGATGTCACACATATAGTGGGTGTGATGTCACATAAAAGTGGGTGTGATATTAGTGGAGAGGTTTTGATGGCAAAGACACAGTGGGTTTGCTGTCTCATATAGTGGGTATGACGTCATGTCTGAAGTGGATGTGACATCATAAATACTGTGTTTTGCTGTTATAAAGAGGATGTGATGCCATCTACAGTGCAAATGATATCATACATAGGCCGAGTGTGGTGTCAGCAACACAGAGGGTGCGATGTTATACAGATTGGGTGTGATGTCATAAATATAGTGCATAGGATGTCACAGGTATACTGGATATGATATCATATATATATATAGGTTGTGATATCATCGATAGACTGGGTGTGATGACACAGATCCTGTTGATGTGATGTCAAATATAGTGGAAGTGATCTCATAAATAAAGTGGTGTGATGGCGTAAAGAGCGGATGTGATATCATAGGTATTATACAAGATTTCATACCTATAGTGGAGGTGATGTCATACATACACTGGGTTTGATAAAATTGATACATTTGCTGTGATGACACAGTTACAGTCGTTGTGAGGTCAGATATGGTGTCTGTGAAGTACACAATGGTTCTGTTCTCATGACACTGTGTGTGATGCTATATAAAGTAGATAAGTCGTAAAGGTAGAGTGTGTGATGTCATAGATAGAGTCATTTTATGATGTCACGTATATAGTGACTGTGATATCATATGCAGTAGATGAAATGTCATATCGTATACAATGCGTGTGATATCATGAATACAGTGCATGTGATGTCATAAATACTGAGGATTGTGGTCATCGAGTGTGGTTATGATGTCATGTGTAGTGCATTTGATGGCATACATATGCCACCTGTGATCTCTTACATAGTTGGTGTGATGATGGCGTCGACAAAGTGGGTGTGATGACATATAGAGTGGATGTGATGGCAGATAGATCGGGTTTCAAGACAGACATAGAGCTTGTGTAGTCATACACACAGTGTGGGTGAGAACGTATATAGTGGATATGATGTCCTAAACGTAGTATGTGCCATGATCTCGGGTACAGTGTTAGTGTTCCCATTCATATACCAAGTGCGATGATATTTTTATTGAGTATGCTGTCTAAAGCATAGTAGGTGTCTTGTCATATTTACAGTGGCTGTGATGTCACAAGTAGAGTGTATGTGATGTCATATACAGTGGGTGTGGTGTCATGAACCGATTGCATGTGTTGCCATGAATACAGACTTGTGATGTCATAAAGAGTGGGTGTGAGGTCACAAATTAATCACAGGATGTCATACATACAGTGGGTTTGATATCACACATAATGCTGGTGTGGTATAATCCATATACTCAGTAATGACCCAGGTACAGGGGATGCGATGGCAGATATACTGGGTTAATGACATGAGAACAGTGGGTGTGATGTCATAGAGTGGTGTGATATCATACAGAGTGGAAGTGATGTCATATGTAGTTCATAAGTTGTCATAGACTTTGTGGCTCTGGTATCATACATACAATGGGGGTTATATGATCGATAATCTGTGTGTGATGACACTGGTACAGTGTTGTCTTTACACGGTGTGTTTCATGTCAAATATAGTGGATATGAATTCAGAACCATAGTGGATGTGATGGGACAGATGGAGTGGCTGTGATGTCACTGATATAGGGGATGAGATGTCATAAACCGTGGATGTGATGTCATATAGAGGGGATCTGATGTCATGAATGCAGTGTTTGTGATGTCATCAATACTGATCATTGATATCATAAAGTATGAATGTGATGTCATGTAGAATGTGTATGATGTCATATGTGTGCCCTGTCATGACTTACATACTTGTCGTGATATCATCGACACAGAGGTACATCGATACAAACGTGTGTGTCATCTGTGTGATGGCACAAATACAGTGGCAGTGATGTCAAATATAGTGTGATGAGATGTCAGGTGTGTAGACTTCATTTCTATGAAAAGCAGTATGTGTGTGATATCATATATATTAGTATGATGTCTATTAAATACACTAGCTGTGATGTCATGCATATAGGGCTGTGAATGGTCATAAAGCTTTGATGTTCATGTCATTTCATCTGAATGTGCTTGTATACATAGAGTGTGCGTGATATCGTCCAGAGAGTGGGTGTGTTATCATTTGATACTCTGGGTTAGAGGACAAGCATACTGTGGATGTAGTCTCAGATACAATGGGTGAGATGGCAGATATAACATTGTGTGTTGTCATGTGTGTGATACTCATCTATAGTGTGCCATGATGCCACGAATCCATGGAGGTTATGCGATGACTGTAATTTTGGTGTGAAGTCACAAAGAGTGGTTGCAGAAGATTTGTATAGTTCCTAAGATGTCATACATAAAATGGGTTGTGATATCCTACGTACATTTGGGTCATGAGATCATTCATTGAGCGTGGTTGTGATGAACACAGGTACATTGGATGCACTCAGATATATGCGGAGTGAAGTCATGAGTACAGTGCATGCGATGTCATAAATAATGTTGGTGTTCCATGCCATAAAATGTTGATGTGATGCCTTCAGAAAGTGTTTATGATGGTAAGACGCAACAGGGGGTGTGATGATGACATACATACAAAGGGGTGTGAAATAAGATGGAAAGAGTGGGTGTGAAACACAGAAGATAGTAGTGGTTGTATGAGGTAACAAACTATTGAATAGGTATTGTATCCAATGGATAGATGTCCATCCATTATAGCGACTTAGATCTCATAGATCCACTTGTTGTGATATC
The DNA here is from genome assembly GCA_020976825.1 of Odocoileus hemionus. NCBI lineage: Eukaryota > Metazoa > Chordata > Mammalia > Artiodactyla > Cervidae > Odocoileus > Odocoileus hemionus. The sequence continues at coordinate 42,969 of JAJLRB010000529.1, read as the reverse complement.
ATCAATACAGTGGATGTGATGACAGAAGTAAAACTGTGGGTATGATTGTCAATTATAAAGTGTGCATGATGCCTTAGAAATGGTGGTTTGATGTCGTAACAGTGAGGAATGATGATGTCTTCAACATGGCAAATTGATCTGCACATACGGCAGATTGTGAGGTCAATACAAGAGTACAGGTGTGACGTGGTCAATACAGTCGTGTTGATGACGAAGGATTATTTGATCTGATGCTGGTGATGTCACATAGCTTATAGGGTATATATTCCCCTACATACTGGATGTGGTTTTAACATACATAGATGTTGTCTAGGTCATCTGTACAGTAGAGAAGAAGACTTAGGGAGTAGATGTGATGGTTACAGAGTGCAAACGGAAGTCACACATATAGTGGGTGTGATGTCACATAAAAGTGGGTGTGATATTAATTGGAGATGATTTGATGGCAACGATACAGTGGGAGTGCTGTCTCATAGAGTGGGTGGTGAACGTCATGTCATAAGTGGACCGTGAATGTGGACCCATCATAATATACTGTTTTTGTGCACTTATATAAGAGGATGTGTTGCCAATCTACCGGGCAAATGATATCAATACATAGGCCGCGTGAGGTGTACAGCAAACACAGAGGGTTGCGATGATATTATACAGAATGGGTTGTTTTGGGGATGGGGGGGGGGGTCCATATAAATATAGTCCTAGATGTCACCGTGTACTGACAGTTGATATCATATAATTATATAAATTTATATGTTATTTGATATCATCGATAAGACTTGGTGTTGATGACCACCAGATCCAGTTGATGTGATTGTCAAAATATAGTTGATGGTGATGTCCATAAATAAAAGTGGTGTGAGATTTCCGTAGACAGATCGTGCTGCGGTTATCTCATAGGCATTATACAAGATGGCATACAAAGACATTTAGTGGAGGTGATATCAAACATCCAATAGGGTAAGATAAAATTGGATACATTTGCTGGAGATGACACAGTTACAGGTCGTTGTGTGACGGTCAGAGATTGGTGTCTGTGAAGTCCACAATGGTTCATGTATCTCATGAACACCTGTGTGATGAATGCTTTAAATAAAGTAGGATATGTTGTAAAGGTAGAGTGTGTGATGTCATAGGATAGAGTCATTTATGATGTCACGTATATAGTGACTGTGGATATCATATGCAGTAGATGAAATGTCATATCGTATTCAATGGTGTGATATCATGAATACAGTGCATGTGATGTCATAATACTGAGGGATTGGGTCTTCGAGTGTGGTTATGATGTACATGTGTAGCTGCATTTGATGGCATACATATGCCACTGTGACTCTTTTTACATAGTTGGTGTGATGGCGTCGACAAAGTGGGTGATGATGAGATAGAGTGGTTGTATTGTCTTTACACGGTGTGTTTCATGTCAAATATAGTGGATATGAATTCAGAACCATAGTGGATGTGATGGGACAGATGGAGTGGCTGTGATGTCACTGATATAGGGGATGAGATGTCATAAACCGTGGATGTGATGTCATATAGGGGGGATCTGATGTCAAGAATGCAGCGTTTGTGATGTCATCAATACTGATCATTGATATCATAAAGTGCGAATGTGATGTCATGTAGAATGTGTATGATGTCATATGTGTGCCCTGTCATGACTTACATACTTGTTGTGATGTCATCGACACAGAGGTACATCGATACAAACATGTGTGTCATCTGTGTGATGGCACAAATACAGTGGCAGTGATGTCAAATATAGTGTGTGAGATGTCAGGTGTAGACGTTGCATTGTCATGAAAGCAGTATGTGTGATATCATATATATTGGTATGATGTCATAAATATACTAGCTGTGATGTCAGACATATAGGGCTGTGATGTCATAAAGCGTTTATGTCATGTCATTCATCCTGAATGTGCTGTCATACATAGAGTGTGCGTGATATCGTCCAGAGAGTGGGTGTGGTAACATTGATACTCTGGGTTTGAGGACAAGCATACAGTGGATGTAGTCTCAGATACAATGGGTGAGATGGCAGATAAAACATTTGTGTTGTCATGTGTGTCATCTCGTCTATAGTGTCTGTGATGCCACAAATGCAATGGAGGACATGCGATGACTGCAATGGTGTGAAGTCATATAGAGTGGATGCGAAGTTTTGTATAGTGCCTAAGATGTCATACATAAAAAAGGGTGTGATGTCCTACGTACAGTTGGTCTGAGATCATCATTAGAGTCGTTGTGATGACACAGGTACACTGGATGCAATGTCAGATATATTTGGAGTGATGTCATGAGTACAGTGCATGCGATGTCATAAATAATGTGGTGTCATGTCATAAAATGTGGATGTGATGCCTTCAATAGTGTTTATGATGGTACGCAAACAGGGGTGTGATGTCATACATACAAAGGGTGTGATAAGATGGAAAGAGTGGGTGTGAGACACAGAAGATACAGTGGTTGTGAGGTAACAAACTAGTGAATATGTATTGTATACAATGGATATGATGTCATCATATATAGCGCATGAGTTCTCATAGATACACTTGTTGTGATATCATCAATACAGTGGATGTGATGACAGAGATACTGTGGGTATGATGTCAAATATAGTGTGCGTGATGCCTTAGAAATGGTGGTTTGATGTCGTAACGTGAGGATGTGATGTCTTCCACAGGGCAAAGATGCTGCACACATAAGCATATTGTGATGTCATACAAGAGTAGGTGTGACGTGGTCAAAACAGTCGGTGTGATGACAAGGATTATTTGCTGTGATGTCACGTGTACAGGGTATATATTGCCCTACATACTGGATGTGGTTTCATACATAGATGTTGTGAGGTCATAAGTACAGTAGAGTGAAGACTTAAGGAGTAGATGTGATGTTACAGAGTGCAACTGATGTCACACATATAGTGGGTGTGATGTCACATAAAAGTGGGTGTGATATTAGTGGAGAGGTTTTGATGGCAAAGATACAGTGGGTGTGCTGTCTCATATAGTGGGTGTGACGTCATGTCTGAAGTGGATGTGACATCATAAATACTGTGTTTTGCTGTTATAAAGAGGATGTGATGCCATCTACAGTGCAAATGATATCATACATAGGCCGAGTGTGGTGTCAGCAACACAGAGGGTGGGATGTTATACAGATTGGGTGTGATGTCATAAATATAGTGCATAGGATGTCACAGGTATACTGGATGTGATATCATATATATATAGGTTGTGATATCATCGATAGACTGGGTGTGACGACACAGATCCAGTTGATGTGATGTCAAATATAGTGGAAGTGATGTCATAAATAAAGTGGTGTGATGGCGTAAAGAGTGGATGTGATATCATAGGTCTTATACAAGATTTCATACATATAGTGGAGGTGATGTCATACATACACTGGGTTTGATAAAATTGATACATTTGCTGTGATGACACAGTTACAGTCGTTGTGAGGTCAGATATGGTGTCTGTGAAATGCACAATGGTTCTGTTCTCATAACACTGTGTGTGATGCTATATAAAGTAGATAATTCGTAAAGGTAGAGTGTGTGATGTCATAGATAGAGTCATTTTATGATGTCACGTATATAGTGACTGTGATATCATATGTAGTAGATGAAATGTCATATCGTATACAATGCGTGTGATATCATGAATACAGTGAATGTGATGTCATCAAAATACTGAGGATTGTGGTCATAGAGTGTGGTGATGATGTCATGTGTAGTGCATATGATGGCATACATATGCCACCTGTGATCTCTTACATAGTTGGTGTGAAGGCGTCGACAAAGTGGGTGTGATGACATATAGAGTGGATGTGATGGCAGTTAGATCGGGTTTCAAGACAGACATAGAGCTTGTGTAGTCATACACACAGTGTGGGTGAGAACGTATATAGTGGATATGATGTCCTAAACGTAGTATGTGCCATGACATCGGGTACAGTGTTAGTGTTCCCATTCATATACCAAGTGCGATGATATTTTTACTGTGTATGGTGTCTAAAGCATAGTAGGTGTCTTGTCATAATTACAGTGGCTGTGATGTCACAAGTAGAGTGTATGTGATGGCATATACAGTGGTTGTGGTGTCATGAATCGATTGCATGTGTTGCCATGAATACAGACTTGTGATGTCATAAAGAGTTGGTGATAGGTCACAAATTATTCACAGGATGTCATACATAGAGTGGGTTTGTTTTCACACATAATGCTGGTGTGGTATAATCAATATACTCAGCAATGACCCAGGTACAGGAGATGCGATATCAGATATACTGGGTTAATGACATGAGAACAGTGGGTGTGATGTCATAGAGTGGTGTGGTATCAAACAGAGTGGATGTGATGTCATATGTAGTTCATAAGTTATCATAGACTTTGTGGCTGTGGTATCATACATACAATGGGGGTTATATGATCGATAATCTGTGTGAGATGACACAGGTACAGTGGATGTGCTGTCAGATATAAAGGGTGTGAAGTGAGAAAAAGGAGATTTGATGTCACGCATAGAGTGAATTTATGTCACTCAGCGTGGGTGTGATGTCATATATACTGCATATTGTTCGATACATATAGTATGTGTGGTGTCCTACATACAGTGTGTGTTATAACATTGATAGAGTGGGTGTCATCACACTGATACAGATTATGGAGTTTCTGCTGTCAGATAGAGTGGTTGTATTGTCTTTACACGGTGTGTTTCATGTCAAATATAGTGGATATGAATTCAGAACCATAGTGGATGTGATGGGACAGATGGAGTGGCTGTGATGTCACTGATATAGGGGATGAGATGTCATAAACCGTGGATGTGATGTCATATAGGGGGGATCTGATGTCAAGAATGCAGCGTTTGTGATGTCATCAATACTGATCATTGATATCATAAAGTGCGAATGTGATGTCATGTAGAATGTGTATGATGTCATATGTGTGCCCTGTCATGACTTACATACTTGTTGTGATGTCATCGACACAGAGGCACATCGATACAAACATGTGTGTCATCTGTGTGATGGCACAAATACAGTGGCAGTGATGTCAAATATAGTGTGTGAGATGTCAGGTGTAGACGTTGCATTGTCATGAAAGCAGTAGTATGTGTGATATCATATATTGGTATGATGTCATAAATATACTAGCTGTGATGTCAGACATATAGGGCTGTGATGTCATATAAAGCGTTTATGTCATGTCATTCATCCTGAATGTGCTGTCATACATAGAGTGTGCGTGATATCGTCCAGAGAGTGGGTGTGGTAACATTGATACTCTGGGTTTGAGGACAAGCATACAGTGGATGTAGTCTCAGATACAATGGGTGAGATGGCAGATAAAACATTTGTGTTGTCATGTGTGTCATCTCGTCTATAGTGTCTGTGATGCCACAAATGCAATGGAGGACATGCGATGACTGCAATGGTGTGAAGTCATATAGAGTGGATGCGAAGTTTTGTATAGTGCCTAAGATGTCATACATAAAATGGGTGTGATGTCCTACGTACAGTTGGTCTGAGATCATCATTAGAGTCGTTGTGATGACACAGGTACACTGGATGCAATGTCAGATATATTTGGAGTGATGTCATGAGTACAGTGCATGCGATGTCATAAATAATGTGGTGTCATGTCATAAAATGTGGATGTGATGCCTTCAATAGTGTTTATGATGGTACGCAAACAGGGGTGTGATGTCATACATACAAAGGGTGTGATAAGATGGAAAGAGTGGGTGTGAGACACAGAAGATACAGTGGTTGTGAGGTAACAAACTAGTGAATATGTATTGTATACAATGGATATGATGTCATCATATATAGCGCATGAGTTCTCATAGATACACTTGTTGTGATATCATCAATACAGTGGATGTGATGACAGAGATACTGTGGGTATGATGTCAAATATAGTGTGCGTGATGCCTTAGAAATGGTGGTTTGATGTCGTAACGTGAGGATGTGATGTCTTCCACAGGGCAAAGATGCTGCACATAAGCATATTGTGATGTCATACAAGAGTAGGTGTGACGTGGTCAAAACAGTCGGTGTGATGACAAGGATTATTTTTGCTGTGATGTCACGTGTACAGGGTATATATTGCCCTACATACTGGATGTGGTTTCATACATAGATGTTGTGAGGTCATAAGTACAGTAGAGTGAAGACTTAAGGAGTAGATGTGATGTTACAGAGAGTGCAACTGATGTCACACATATAGTGGGTGTGATGTCACATAAAAGTGGGTGTGATATTAGTGGAGAGGTTTTGATGGCAAAGATACAGTGGGTGTGCTGTCTCATATAGTGGGTGTGACGTCATGTCTGAAGTGGATGTGACATCATAAATACTGTGTTTTGCTGTTATAAAGAGGATGTGATGCCATCTACAGTGCAAATGATATCATACATAGGCCGAGTGTGGTGTCAGCAACACAGAGGGTGGGATGTTATACAGATTGGGTGTGATGTCATAAATATAGTGCATAGGATGTCACAGGTATACTGGATGTGATATCATATATATATAGGTTGTGATATCATCGATAGACTGGGTGTGACGACACAGATCCAGTTGATGTGATGTCAAATATAGTGGAAGTGATGTCATAAATAAAGTGGTGTGATGGCGTAAAGAGTGGATGTGATATCATAGGTCTTATACAAGATTTCATACATATAGTGGAGGTGATGATGTCATACATACACTGGGTTTGATAAAATTGATACATTTGCTGTGATGACACAGTTACAGTCGTTGTGAGGTCAGATATGGTGTCTGTGAAATGCACAATGGTTCTGTTCTCATAACACTGTGTGTGATGCTATATAAAGTAGATAATTCGTAAAGGTAGAGTGTGTGATGTCATAGATAGAGTCATTTTATGATGTCACGTATATAGTGACTGTGATATCATATGTAGTAGATGAAATGTCATATCGTATACAATGCGTGTGATATCATGAATACAGTGAATGTGATGTCATAAATACTGAGGATTGTGGTCATAGAGTGTGGTGATGATGTCATGTGTAGTGCATATGATGGCATACATATGCCACCTGTGATCTCTTACATAGTTGGTGTGAAGGCGTCGACAAAGTGGGTGTGATGACATATAGAGTGGATGTGATGGCAGTTAGATCGGGTTTCAAGACAGACATAGAGCTTGTGTAGTCATACACACAGTGTGGGTGAGAACGTATATAGTGGATATGATGTCCTAAACGTAGTATGTGCCATGACATCGGGTACAGTGTTAGTGTTCCCATTCATATACCAAGTGCGATGATTTTTTTACTGTGTATGGTGTCTAAAGCATAGTAGGTGTCTTGTCATAATTACAGTGGCTGTGATGTCACAAGTAGAGTGTATGTGATGGCATATACAGTGGTTGTGGTGTCATGAATCGATTGCATGTGTTGCCATGAATACAGACTTGTGATGTCATAAAGAGTCGGTGATAGGTCACAAATTATTCACAGGATGTCATACATAGAGTGGGTTTGTTTTCACACATAATGCTGGTGTGGTATAATCAATATACTCAGCAATGACCCAGGTACAGGAGATGCGATATCAGATATACTGGGTTAATGACATGAGAACAGTGGGTGTGATGTCATAGAGTGGTGTGGATATCAAACAGAGTGGATGTGATGTCATATGTAGTTCATAAGTTATCATAGACTTTGTGGCTGTGGTATCATACATACAATGGGGGTTATATGATCGATAATCTGTGTGAGATGACACAGGTACAGTGGATGTGCTGTCAGATATAAAGGGTGTGAAGTGAGAAAAAGGAGATTTGATGTCACGCATAGAGTGAATTTATGTCACTCAGCGTGGGTGTGATGTCATATATACTGCATATTGTTCGATACATATAGTATGTGTGGTGTCCTACATACAGTGTGTGTTATAACATTGATAGAGTGGGTGTCATCACACTGATACAGATTATGGAGTTTCTGCTGTCAGATAGAGTGGTTGTATTGTCTTTACACGGTGTGTTTCATGTCAAATATAGTGGATATGAATTCAGAACCATAGTGGATGTGATGGGACAGATGGAGTGGCTGTGATGTCACTGATATAGGGGATGAGATGTCATAAACCGTGGATGTGATGTCATATAGGGGGGATCTGATGTCAAGAATGCAGCGTTTGTGATGTCATCAATACTGATCATTGATATATCATAAAAAGTGCGAATGTGATGTCATGTAGAATGTGTATGATGTCATATGTGTGCCCTGTCATGACTTACATACTTGTTGTGATGTCATCGACACAGAGGCACATCGATAGAAACATGTGTGTCATCTGTGTGATGGCACAAATACAGTGGCAGTGATGTCAAATATAGTGTGTGAGATGTCAGGTGTAGACGTTGCATTGTCATGAAAGCAGTATGTGTGATATCATATATATTGGTATGATGTCATAAATATACTAGCTGTGATGTCAGACATATAGGGCTGTGATGTCATAAAGCGTTTATGTCATGTCATTCATCCTGAATGTGCTGTCATACATAGAGTGTGCGTGATATCGTCCAGAGAGTGGGTGTGGTAACATTGATACTCTGGGTTTGAGGACAAGCATACAGTGGATGTAGTCTCAGATACAATGGGTGAGATGGCAGATAAAACATTTGTGTTGTCATGTGTGTCATCTCGTCTATAGTGTCTGTGTGATGCCACAAATGCAATGGAGGACATGCGATGACTGCAATGGTGTGAAGTCATATAGAGTGGATGCGAAGTTTTGTATAGTGCCTAAGATGTCATACATAAAATGGGTGTGATGTCCTACGTACAGTTGGTCTGAGATCATCATTAGAGTCGTTGTGATGACACAGGTACACTGGATGCAATGTCAGATATATTTGGAGTGATGTCATGAGTACAGTGCATGCGATGTCATAAATAATGTGGTGTCATGTCATAAAATGTGGATGTGATGCCTTCAATAGTGTTTATGATGGTACGCAAACAGGGGTGTGATGTCATACATACAAAGGGTGTGATAAGATGGAAAGAGTGGGTGTGAGACACAGAAGATACAGTGGTTGTGAGGTAACAAACTAGTGAATATGTATTGTATACAATGGATATGATGTCATCATATATAGCGCATGAGTTCTCATAGATACACTTGTTGTGATATCATCAATACACAGTGGATGTGATGACAGAGATACTGTGGGTATGATGTCAAATATAGTGTGCGTGATGCCTTAGAAATGGTGGTTTGATGTCGTAACGTGAGGATGTGATGTCTTCCACAGGGCAAAGATGCTGCACATAAGCATATTGTGATGTCATACAAGAGTAGGTGTGACGTGGTCAAAACAGTCGGTGTGATGACAAGGATTATTTGCTGTGATGTCACGTGTACAGGGTATATATTGCCCTACATACTGGATGTGGTTTCATACATAGATGTTGTGAGGTCATAAGTACAGTAGAGTGAAGACTTAAGGAGTAGATGTGATGTTACAGAGTGCAACTGATGTCACACATATAGTGGGTGTGATGTCACATAAAAGTGGGTGTGATATTAGTGGAGAGGTTTTTTGATGGCAAAGATACAGTGGGTGTGCTGTCTCATATAGTGGGTGTGACGTCATGTCTGAAGTGGATGTGACATCATAAATACTGTGTTTTGCTGTTATAAAGAGGATGTGTGATGCCATCTACAGTGCAAATGATATCATACATAGGCCGAGTGTGGTGTCAGCAACACAGAGGGTGGGATGTTATACAGATTGGGTGTGATGTCATAAATATAGTGCATAGGATGTCACAGGTATACTGGATGTGATATCATATATATATAGGTTGTGATATCATCGATAGACTGGGTGTGACGACACAGATCCAGTTGATGTGATGTCAAAAATATAGTGGAAGTGATGTCATAAATAAAGTGGTGTGATGGCGTAAAGAGTGGATGTGATATCATAGGTCTTATACAAGATTTCATACATATAGTGGAGGTGATGTCATACATACACTGGGTTTGATAAAATTGATACATTTGCTGTGATGACACAGTTACAGTCGTTGTGAGGTCAGATATGGTGTCTGTGAAATGCACAATGGTTCTGTTCTCATAACACTGTGTGTGTGTGATGCTATATAAAGTAGATAATTCGTAAAGGTAGAGTGTGTGATGTCATAGATAGAGTCATTTTATGATGTGTCACGTATATAGTGACTGTGATATCATATGTAGTAGATGAAATGTCATATCGTATACAATGCGTGTGATATCATGAATACAGTGAATGTGATGTCATAAATACTGAGGATTGTGGTCATAGAGTGTGGTGATGATGTCATGTGTAGTGCATATGATGGCATACATATGCCACCTGTGATCTCTTACATAGTTGGTGTGAAGGCGTCGACAAAGTGGGTGTGATGACATATAGAGTGGATGTGATGGCAGTTAGATCGGGTTTCAAGACAGACATAGAGCTTGTGTAGTCATACACACAGTGTGGGTGAGAACGTATATAGTGGATATGATGTCCTAAACGTAGTATGTGCCATGACATCGGGTACAGTGTTAGTGTTCCCATTCATATACCAAGTGCGATGATATTTTTACTGTGTATGGTGTCTAAAGCATAGTAGGTGTCTTGTCATAATTACAGTGGCTGTGATGTCACAAGTAGAGTGTATGTGATGGCATATACAGTGGTGTTGTGGTGTCATGAATCGATTGCATGTGTTGCCATGAATACAGACTTGTGATGTCATAAAGAGTTGGTGATAGGTCACAAATTATTCACAGGATGTCATACATAGAGTGGGTTTGTTTTCACACATAATGCTGGTGTGGTATAATCAATATACTCAGCAATGACCCAGGTACAGGAGATGCGATATCAGATATACTGGGTAATAATGACATGAGAACAGTGGGTGTGATGTCATAGAGTGGTGTGATATCAAACAGAGTGGATGTGATGTCATATGTAGTTCATAAGTTATCATAGACTTTGTGGCTGTGGTATCATACATACAATGGGGGTTATATGATCGATAATCTGTGTGAGATGACACAGGTACAGTGGATGTGCTGTCAGATATAAAGGGTGTGAAGTGAGAAAAAGGAGATTTGATGTCACGCATAGAGTGAATTTATGTCACTCAGCGTGGGTGTGATGTCATATATACTGCATATTGTTCGATCATATAGTATGTGTGGTGTCCTACATACAGTGTGTGTTATAACATTGATAGAGTGGGTGTCATCACACTGATACAGATTATGGAGTTTCTGCTGTCAGATAGAGTGGTTGTATTGTCTTTACACGGTGTGTTTCATGTCAAATATAGTGGATATGAATTCAGAACCATAGTGGATGTGATGGGACAGATGGAGTGGCTGTGATGTCACTGATATAGGGGATGAGATGTCATAAACCGTGGATGTGATGTCATATAGGGGGGGGGATCTGATGTCAAGAATGCAGCGTTTGTGATGTCATCAATACTGATCATTGATATCATAAAGTGCGAATGTGATGTCATGTAGAATGTGTATGATGTCATATGTGTGCCCTGTCATGACTTACATACTTGTTGTGATGTCATCGACACAGAGGTACATCGATACAAACATGTGTGTCATCTGTGTGATGGCACAAATACAGTGGCAGTGATGTCAAATATAGTGTGTGAGATGTCATGTCAGGTGTAGACGTTGCATTGTCATGAAAGCAGTATGTGTGATATATATATATATTGGTATGATGTCATAAATATACTAGCTGTGATGTCAGACATATAGGGCTGTGATGTCATAAAGCGTTTATGTCATGTCATTCATCCTGAATGTGCTGTCATACATAGTGTGTGCGTGATATCGTCCAGAGAGTGGGTGTGGTAACATTGATACTCTGGGTTTGAGGACAAGCATACAGTGGATGTAGTCTCAGATACAATGGGTGAGATGGCAGATAAAACATTTGTGTTGTCATGTGTGTCATCTCGTCTATAGTGTCTGTGATGCCACAAATGCAATGGAGGACATGCGATGACTGCAATGGTGTGAAGTCATATAGAGTGGATGCGAAGTTTTGTATAGTGCCTAAGATGTCATACATAAAATGGGTGTGATGTCCTACGTACAGTTGGTCTGAGATCATCATTAGAGTCGTTGTGATGACACAGGTACACTGGATGCAATGTCAGATATATTTGGATATATTTGTGAGTGATGTCATGAGTACAGTGCATGCGATGTCATAAATAATGTGGTGTCATGTCATAAAATGTGGATGTGATGCCTTCAATAGTGTTTATGATGGTACGCAAACAGGGGTGTGATGTCATACATACAAAGGGTGTGATAAGATGGAAAGAGTGGGTGTGAGACACAGAAGATACAGTGGTTGTGAGGTAACAAACTAGTGAATATGTATTGTATACAATGGATATGATGTCATCATATATAGCGCATGAGTTCTCATAGATACACTTGTTGTGATATCATCAATACAGTGGATGTGATGACAGAGATACTGTGGGTATGATGTCAAATATAGTGTGCGTGATGCCTTAGAAATGGTGGTTTGATGTCGTAACGTGAGGATGTGATGTCTTCCACAGGGCAAAGATGCTGCACATAAGCATATTGTGATGTCATACAAGAGTAGGTGTGACGTGGTCAAAACAGTCGGTGTGATGACAAGGATTATTTGCTGTGATGTCACGTGTACAGGGTATATATTGCCCTACATACTGGATGTGGTTTCATACATAGATGTTGTGAGGTCATAAGTACAGTAGAGTGAAGACTTAAGGAGTAGATGTGATGTTACAGAGTGCAACTGATGTCACACATATAGTGGGTGTGATGTCACATAAAAGTGGGTGTGATATTAGTGGAGAGGTTTTGATGGCAAAGATACAGTGGGTGTGCTGTCTCATATAGTGGGTGTGACGTCATGTCTGAAGTGGATGTGACATCATAAATACTGTGTTTTGCTGTTATAAAGAGGATGTGATGCCATCTACAGTGCAAATGATATCATACATAGGCCGAGTGTGGTGTCAGCAACACAGAGGGTGGGATGTTATACAGATTGGGTGTGATGTCATAAATATAGTGCATAGGATGTCACAGGTATACTGGATGTGATATCATATATATATAGGTTGTGATATCATCGATAGACTGGGTGTGACGACACAGATCCAGTTGATGTGATGTGATGTCAAATATAGTGGAAGTGATGTCATAAATAAAGTGGTGTGATGGCGTAAAGAGTGGATGTGATATCATAGGTCTTATACAAGATTTCATACATATAGTGGAGGTGATGTCATACATACACTGGGTTTGATAAAATTGATACATTTGCTGTGATGACACAGTTACAGTCGTTGTGAGGTCAGATATGGTGTCTGTGAAATGCACAATGGTTCTGTTTCTCATAACACTGTGTGTGATGCTATATAAAGTAGATAATTCGTAAAGGTAGAGTGTGTGATGTCATAGATAGAGTCATTTTATGATGTCACGTATATAGTGACTGTGATATCATATGTAGTAGATGAAATGTCATATCGTATACAATGCGTGTGATATCATGAATACAGTGAATGTGATGTCATAAATACTGAGGATTGTGGTCATAGAGTGTGGTGATGATGTCATGTGTAGTGCATATGATGGCATACATATGCCACCTGTGATCTCTTACATAGTTAGGTGTGTGAAGGCGTCGACAAAGTGGGTGTGATGACATATAGAGTGGATGTGATGGCAGTTAGATCGGGTTTCAAGACAGACATAGAGCTTGTGTAGTCATACACACAGTGTGGGTGAGAACGTATATAGTGGATATGATGTCCTAAACGTAGTATGTGCCATGACATCGGGTACAGTGTTAGTGTTCCCATTCATATACCAAGTGCGATGATATTTTTACTGTGTATGGTGTCTAAAGCATAGTAGGTGTCTTGTCATAATTACAGTGGCTGTGATGTCACAAGTAGAGTGTCTGTGATGGCATATACAGTGGTTGTGGTGTCATGAATCGATTGCATGTGTTGCCATGAATACAGACTTGTGATGTCATAAAAGAGTGGTGATAGGTCACAAATTATTCACAGGATGTCATACATAGAGTGGGTTTGTTTTCACACATAATGCTGGTGTGGTATAATCAATATACTCAGCAATGACCCAGGTACAGGAGATGCGATATATCAGATATACTGGGTTAATGACATGAGAACAGTGGGTGTGATGTCATAGAGTGGTGTGGTATCAAACAGAGTGGATGTGATGTCATATGTAGTTCATAAGTTATCATAGACTTTGTGGCTGTGGTATCATACATACAATGGGGGTTATATGATCGATAATCTGTGTGAGATGACACAGGTACAGTGGATGTGCTGTCAGATATAAAGGGTGTGAAGTGAGAAAAAGGAGATTTGATGTCACGCATAGAGTGAATTTATGTCACTCAGCGTGGGTGTGATGTCATATATACTGCATATTGTTCGATACATATAGTATGTGTGGTGTCCTACATACAGTGTGTGTTATAACATTGATAGAGTGGGTGTCATCACACTGATACAGATTATGGAGTTTCTGCTGTCAGATAGAGTGGTTGTATTGTCTTTACACGGTGTGTTTCATGTCAAATATAGTGGATATGAATTCAGAACCATAGTGGATGTGATGGGACAGATGGAGTGGCTGTGATGTCACTGATATAGGGGATGAGATGTCATAAACCGTGGATGTGATGTCATATAGGGGGGATCTGATGTCAAGAATGCAGCGTTTGTGATGTCATCAATACTGATCATTGATATCATAAAGTGCGAATGTGATGTCATGTAGAATGTGTATGATGTCATATGTGTGCCCTGTCATGACTTACATACTTGTTGTGATGTCATCGACACAGAGGGTACATCGATACAAACATGTGTGTCATCTGTGTGATGGCACAAATACAGTGGCAGTGATGTCAAATATAGTGTGTGAGATGTCAGGTGTAGACGTTGCATTGTCATGAAAGCAGTATGTGTGATATCATATATATTGGTATGATGTCATAAATATACTAGCTGTGATGTCAGACATATAGGGCTGTGATGTCATAAAGCGTTTATGTCATGTCATTCATCCTGAATGTGCTGTCATACATAGAGTGTGCGTGATATCGTCCAGAGAGAGTGGGTGAACACATTGATACTCTGGGTTTGAGGACAAGCATACAGTGGATGTAGTCTCAGATACAATGGGTGAGATGGCAGATAAAACATTTGTGTTGTCATGTGTGTCATCTCGTCTATAGTGTCTGTGATGCCACAAATGCAATGGAGGACATGCGATGACTGCAATGGTGTGAAGTCATATAGAGTGGATGCGAAGTTTTGTATAGTGCCTAAGATGTCATACATAAAATGGGTGTGATGTCCTACGTACAGTTGGTCTGAGATCATCATTAGAGTCGTTGTGATGACACAGGTACACTGGATGCAATGTCAGATATATTTGGAGTGATGTCATGAGTACAGTGCATGCGATGTCATAAATAATGTGGTGTCATGTCATAAAATGTGGATGTGATGCCTTCAATAGTGTTTATGATGGTACGCAAACAGGGGTGTGATGTCATACATACAAAGGGTGTGATAAGATGGAAAGAGTGGGTGTGAGACACAGAAGATACAGTGGTTGTGAGGTAACAAACTAGTGAATATGTATTGTATACAATGGATATGATGTCATCATCATATATAGCGCATGAGTTCTCATAGATACACTTGTTGTGATATCATCAATACAGTGGATGTGATGACAGAGATACTGTGGGTATGATGTCAAATATAGTGTGCGTGATGCCTTAGAAATGGTGGTTTGATGTCGTAACGTGAGGATGTGATGTCTTCCACAGGGCAAAGATGCTGCACATAAGCATATTGTGATGTCATACAAGAGTAGGTGTGACGTGGTCAAAACAGTCGGTGTGATGACAAGGATTATTTGCTGTGATGTCACGTGTACAGGGTATATATTGCCCTACATACTGGATGTGGTTTCATACATAGATGTTGTGAGGTCATAAGTACAGTAGAGTGAAGACTTAAGGAGTAGATGTGATGTTACAGAGTGCAACTGATGTCACACATATAGTGGGTGTGATGTCACATAAAAGTGGGTGTGATATTAGTGGAGAGGTTTTGATGGCAAAGATACAGTGGTGTGCTGTCTCATATAGTGGGTGTGACGTCATGTCTGAAGTGGATGTGACATCATAAATACTGTGTTTTGCTGTTATAAAGAGGATGTGATGCCATCTACAGTGCAAATGATATCATACATAGGCCGAGTGTGGTGTCAGCAACACAGAGGGTGGGATGTTATACAGATTGGGTGTGATGTCATAAATATAGTGCATAGGATGTCACAGGTATACTGGATGTGATATCATATATATATAGGTTGTGATATCATCGATAGACTGGGTGTGACGACACAGATCCAGTTGATGTGATGTCAAATATAGTGGAAGTGATGTCATAAATAAAGTGGTGTGATGGCGTAAAGAGTGGATGTGATATCATAGGTCTTATACAAGATTTCATACATATAGTGGAGGTGATGTCATACATACACTGGGTTTGATAAAATTGATACATTTTTGTGTGATGACACAGTTACAGTGAGGTGTGAGGTTATGGTGTCTGTGAAATGCACACAATGGTTCTGTTCTCATAACACTGTGTGTGATGCTATATAAAGTAGATAATTCGTAAAAAGGTAGAGTGTGTGATGTCATAGATAGAGTCATTTTATGATGTCACGTATATAGTGACTGTGATATCATATGTAGTAGATGAAATGTCATATCGTATACAATGCGTGTGATATCATGAATACAGTGAATGTGATGTCATAAATACTGAGGATTGTGGTCATAGAGTGTGGTGATGATGTCATGTGTAGTGCATATGATGGCATACATATGCCACCTGTGATCTCTTACATAGTTGGTGTGAAGGCGTCGACAAAGTGGGTGTGATGACATATAGAGTGGATGTGATGGCAGTTAGATCGGGTTTCAAGACAGACATAGAGCTTGTGTAGTCATACACACAGTGTGGGTGAGAACGTATATAGTGGATATGATGTCCTAAACGTAGTATGTGCCATGACATCGGGTACAGTGTTAGTGTTCCCATTCATTCATATACCAAGTGCGATGATATTTTTACTGTGTATGGTGTCTAAAGCATAGTAGGTGTCTTGTCATAATTACAGTGGCTGTGATGTCACAAGTAGAGTGTCTGTGATGGCATATACAGTGGTTGTGGTGTCATGAATCGATTGCATGTGTTGCCATGAATACAGACTTGTGATGTCATAAAGAGTCGGTGATAGGTCACAAATTATTCACAGGATGTCATACATAGAGTGGGTTTGTTTTCACACATAATGCTGGTGTCAATAATCAATATACTCAGCAATGACCCAGGTACAGGAGATGCGATATCAGATATACTGGGTTAATGACATGAGAACAGTGGGTGTGATGTCATAGAGTGGTGTGGTATCAAACAGAGTGGATGTGATGTCATATGTAGTTCATAAGTTATCATAGACTTTGTGGCTGTGGTATCATACATACAATGGGGGTTATATGATCGATAATCTGTGTGAGATGACACAGGTACAGTGGGATGTGCTGTCAGATATAAAGGGTGTGAAGTGAGAAAAAGGAGATTTGATGTCACGCATAGAGTGAATTTATGTCACTCAGCGTGGGTGTGATGTCATATATACTGCATATTGTTCGATATATAGTAGTATGTGTGGTGTCCTACATACAGTGTGTGTTATAACATTGATAGAGTGGGTGTCATCACACTGATACAGATTATGGAGTTTCTGCTGTCAGATAGAGTGGTTGTATTGTCTTTACACGGTGTGTTTCATGTCAAATATAGTGGATATGAATTCAGAACCATAGTGGATGTGATGGGACAGATGGAGTGGCTGTGATGTCACTGATATAGGGGATGAGATGTCATAAACCGTGGATGTGATGTCATATAGGGGGGATCTGATGTCAAGAATGCAGCGTTTGTGATGTCATCAATACTGATCATTGATATCATAAAGTGCGAATGTGATGTCATGTAGAATGTGTATGATGTCATATGTGTGCCCTGTCATGACTTACATACTTGTTGTGATGTCATCGACACAGAGGCACATCGATAGAAAACATGTGTGTCATCTGTGTGATGGCACAAATACAGTGGCAGTGATGTCAAATATAGTGTGTGAGATGTCAGGTGTAGACGTTGCATTGTCATGAAAGCAGTATGTGTGATATCATATATATTGTATGATGTCATAAATATACTAGCTGTGATGTCAGACATATAGGGCTGTGATGTCATAAAGCGTTTATGTCATGTCATTCATCCTGAATGTGCTGTCATACATAGAGTGTGCGTGATATCGTCCAGAGAGTGGGTGTGGTAACATTGATACTCTGGGTTTGAGGACAAGCATACAGTGGATGTAGTCTCAGATACAATGGGTGAGATGGCAGATAAAACATTTGTGTTGTCATGTGTGTCATCTCGTCTATAGTGTCTGTGATGCCACAAATGCAATGGAGGACATGCGATGACTGCAATGGTGTGAAGTCATATAGAGTGGATGCGAAGTTTTTATATGTGCCTAAGATGTCATACATAAAATGGGTGTGATGTCCTACGTACAGTTGGTCTGAGATCATCATTAGAGTCGTTGTGATGACACAGGTACACTGGATGCAATGTCAGATATATTTGGAGTGATGTCATGAGTACAGTGCATGCGATGTCATAAATAATGTGGTGTCATGTCATAAAATGTGGATGTGATGCCTTCAATAGTGTTTATGATGGTACGCAAACAGGGGTGTGATGTCATACATACAAAGGGTGTGATAAGATGGAAAGAGTGGGTGTGAGACACAGAAGATACAGTGGTTGTGAGGTAACAAACTAGTGAATATGTATTGTATACAATGGATATGATGTCATCATATATAGCGCATGAGTTCTCATAGATACACTTGTTGTGATATCATCAATACAGTGGATGTGATGACAGAGATACTGTGGGTATGATGTCAAATATAGTGTGCGTGATGCCTTAGAAATGGTGGTTTGATGTCGTAACGTGAGGATGTGATGTGTCTTCCACAGGGCAAAGATGCTGCACATAAGCATATTGTGATGTCATACAAGAGTAGGTGTGACGTGGTCAAAACAGTCGGTGTGATGACAAGGATTATTTGCTGTGATGTCACGTGTACAGGGTATATATTGCCCTACATACTGGATGTGGTTTCATACATAGATGTTGTGAGGTCATAAGTACAGTAGAGTGAAGACTTAAGGAGTAGATGTGATGTTACAGAGTGCAACTGATGTCACACATATAGTGGGTGTGATGTCACATAAAAGTGGGTGTGATATTAGTGGAGAGGTTTTGATGGCAAAGATACAGTGGGTGTGCTGTCTCATATAGTGGGTGTGACGTCATGTCTGAAGTGGATGTGACATCATAAATACTGTGTTTTGCTGTTATAAAGAGGATGTGATGCCATCTACAGTGCAAATGATATCATACATAGGCCGAGTGTGGTGTCAGCAACACAGAGGGTGGGATGTTATACAGATTGGGTGTGATGTGATGTCATAAATATAGTGCATAGGATGTCACAGGTATACTGGATGTGATATATATATATATAGGTTGTGATATCATCGATAGACTGGGTGTGACGACACAGATCCAGTTGATGTGATGTCAAATATAGTGGAAGTGATGTCATAAAATAAAGTGGTGTGATGGCGTAAAGAGTGGATGTGATATCATAGGTCTTATACAAGATTTTCATACATATAGTGGAGGTGATGTCATACATACACTGGGTTTGATAAAATTGATACATTTGCTGTGATGACACAGTTACAGTCGTTGTGAGGTCAGATATGGTGTCTGTGAAATGCACAATGGTTCTGTTCTCATAACACTGTGTGTGATGCTATATAAAGTAGATAATTCGTAAAGGTAGAGTGTGTGATGTCATAGATAGAGTCATTTTATGATGTCACGTATATAGTGACTGTGATATCATATGTAGTAGATGAAATGTCATATCGTATACAATGCGTGTGATATCATGAATACAGTGAAGTGAATGTGATGTCATAAATACTGAGGATTGTGGTCATAGAGTGTGGTGATGATGTCATGTGTCATGTGTAGTGCATATGATGGCATACATATGCCACCTGTGATCTCTTACATAGTTGGTGTGAAGGCGTCGACAAAGTGGGTGTGATGACATATAGAGTGGATGTGATGGCAGTTAGATCGGGTTTCAAGACAGACATAGAGCTTGTGTAGTCATACACACAGTGTGGGTGAGAACGTATATAGTGGATATGATGTCCTAAACGTAGTATGTGCCATGACATCGGGTACAGTGTTAGTGTTCCCATTCATATACCAAGTGCGATGATATTTTTACTGTGTATGGTGTCTAAAGCATAGTAGGTGTCTTGTCATAATTACAGTGGCTGTGATGTCACAAGTAGAGTGTATGTGATGGCATATACAGTGGTTGTGGTGTCATGAATCGATTGCATGTGTTGCCATGAATACAGACTTGTGATGTCATAAAGAGTCGGGTGATAGGTCACAAATTATTCACAGGATGTCATACATAGAGTGGGTTTGTTTTCACAATAATGCTGGTGTGGTATAATCAATATACTCAGACCCAATGACCCAGGTACAGGAGATGCTGGGATATCAGATATACTGGGTTAATGACATGAGAACAGTGGTGATGTGTGATGTCATAGAGTGGTGTGGTATCAAACAGAGTGGATGTGATGTCATATGTAGTTCATAAGTTATCATAGACTTTGTGGCTGTGGTATCATACATACAATGGGGGGGTTATATGATCGATAATCTGTGTGAGATGACACAGGTACAGTGGATGTGCTGTCAGATATAAAGGGTGTGAAGTGAGAAAAAGGAGATTTGATGTCACGCATAGAGTGAATTTATGTCACTCAGCGTGGGTGTGATGTCATATATACTGCATATTGTTCGATACATATAGTATGTGTGGTGTCCTACATACAGTGTGTGTTATAACATTGATAGAGTGGGTGTCATCACACTGATACAGATTATGGAGTTTCTGCTGTCAGATAGAGTGGTTGTATTGTCTTTACACGGTGTGTTTCATGTCAAATATAGTGGATATGAATTCAGAACCATAGTGGATGTGATGGGACAGATGGAGTGGCTGTGATGTCACTGATATAGGGGATGAGATGTCATAAACCGTGGATGTGATGTCATATAGGGGGGATCTGATGTCAAGAATGCAGCGTTTGTGATGTCATCAATACTGATCATTGATATCATAAAGTGCGAATGTGATGTCATGTAGAATGTGTATGATGTCATATGTGTGCCCTGTCATGACTTACATACTTGTTGTGATGTCATCGACACAGAGGCACATCGATACAAACATGTGTGTCATCTGTGTGATGGCACAAATACAGTGGCAGTGATGTCAAATATAGTGTGTGAGATGTCAGGTGTAGACGTTGCATTGTCATGAAAGCAGTATGTGTGATATCATATATATTGGTATGATGTCATAAATATACTAGCTGTGATGTCAGACATATACATATAGGGCTGTGATGTCATAAAGCGTTTATGTCATGTCATTCATCCTGAATGTGCTGTCATACATAGAGTGTGCGTGATATCGTCCAGAGAGTGGGTGTGGTAACATTGATACTCTGGGTTTGAGGACAAGCATACAGTGGATGTAGTCTCAGATACAATGGGTGAGATGGCAGATAAAACATTTGTGTTGTCATGTGTGTCATCTCGTCTATAGTGTCTGTGATGCCACAAATGCAATGGAGGACATGCGATGACTGCAATGGTGTGAAGTCATATAGAGTGGATGCGAAGTTTTGTATAGTGCCTAAGATGTCATACATAAAATGGGTGTGATGTCCTACGTACAGTTGGTCTGAGATCATCATTAGAGTCGTTGTGATGACACAGGTACACTGGATGCAATGTCAGATATATTTGGAGTGATGTCATGAGTACAGTGCATGCGATGTCATAAATAATGTGGTGTCATGTCATAAAAATGTCATAAAATGTGGATGTGATGCCTTCAATAGTGTTTATGATGGTACGCAAACAGGGGTGTGATGTGATGTCATACATACAAAGGGTGTGATAAGATGGAAAGAGTGGGTGTGAGACACAGAAGATACAGTGGTTGTGAGGTAACAAACTAGTGAATATGTATTGTATACAATGGATATGATGTCATCATATATAGCGCATGAGTTCTCATAGATACACTTGTTGTGATATCATCAATACAGTGGATGTGATGACAGAGATACTGTGGGTATGATGTCAAATATAGTGTGCGTGATGCCTTAGAAATGGTGGTTTGATGTCGTAACGTGAGGATGTGATGTCTTCCACAGGGCAAAGATGCTGCACATAAGCATATTGTGATGTCATACAAGAGTAGGTGTGACGTGGTCAAAACAGTCGGTGTGATGACAAGGATTATTTGCTGTGATGTCACGTGTACAGGGTATATATTGCCCTACATACTGGATGTGGTTTCATACATAGATGTTGTGAGGTCATAAGTCAGTAGAGTGAAGACTTAAGGAGTAGATGTGATGTTACAGAGTGCAACTGATGTCACACATATAGTGGGTGTGATGTCACATAAAAGTGGGTGTGATATTAGTGGAGAGGTTTTGATGGCAAAGATACAGTGGGTGTGCTGTCTCATATAGTGGGTGTGACGTCATGTCTGAAGTGGATGTGACATCATAAATACTGTGTTTTGCTGTTATAAAGAGGATGTGATGCCATCTACAGTGCAAATGATATCATACATAGGCCGAGTGTGGTGTCAGCAACACAGAGGGTGGGATGTTATACAGATTGGGTGTGATGTCATAAATATAGTGCATAGGATGTCACAGGTATACTGGATGTGATATATATATATATAGGTTGTGATATCATCGATAGACTGGGTGTGACGACACAGATCCAGTTGATGTGATGTCAAATATAGTGGAAGTGATGTCATAAATAAAGTGGTGTGATGGCGTAAAGAGTGGATGTGATATCATAGGTCTTATACAAGATTTCATACATATAGTGGAGGTGATGTCATACATACACTGGGTTTGATAAAATTGATACATTTGCTGTGATGACACAGTTACAGTCGTTGTGAGGTCAGATATGGTGTCTGTGAAATGCACAATGGTTCTGTTCTCATAACTGTGTGTGTGTGATGCTATATAAAGTAGATAATTCGTAAAGGTAGAGTGTGTGATGTCATAGATAGAGTCATTTTATGATGTCACGTATATATAGTGACTGTGATATCATATGTAGTAGATGAAATGTCATATCGTATACAATGCGTGTGATATCATGAATACAGTGAATGTGATGTCATAAATACTGAGGATTGTGGTCATAGAGTGTGGTGATGATGTCATGTGTAGTGCATATGATGGCATACATATGCCACCTGTGATCTCTTACATAGTTGGTGTGAAGGCGTCGACAAAGTGGGTGTGATGACATATAGAGTGGATGTGATGGCAGTTAGATCGGGTTTCAAGACAGACAGACATAGAGCTTGTGTAGTCATACACACAGTGTGGGTGAGAACGTATATAGTGGATATGATGTCCTAAACGTAGTATGTGCCATGACATCGGGTACAGTGTTAGTGTTCCCATTCATATACCAAGTGCGATGATATTTTTACTGTGTATGGTGTCTAAAGCATAGTAGGTGTCTTGTCATAATTACAGTGGCTGTGATGTCACAAGTAGAGTGTATGTGATGGCATATACAGTGGTTGTGGTGTCATGAATCGATTGCATGTGTTGCCATGAATACAGACTTGTGATGTCATAAAGAGTGGTGATAGGTCACAAATTATTCACAGGATGTCATACATAGAGTGGGTTTGTTTTCACACATAATGCTGGTGTGGTATAATCAATATACTCAGCAATGACCCAGGTACAGGAGATGCGATATCAGATATACTGGGTTAATGACATGAGAACAGTGGGTGTGATGTCATAGAGTGGTGTGGTATCAAACAGAGTGGATGTGATGTCATATCATATGTAGTTCATAAGTTATCATAGACTTTGTGGCTGTGGTATCATACATACAATGGGGGTTATATGATCGATAATCTGTGTGAGATGACACAGGTACAGTGGATGTGCTGTCAGATATAAAGGGTGTGAAGTGAGAAAAAGGAGATTTGATGTCACGCATAGAGTGAATTTATGTCACTCAGCGTGGGTGTGATGTCATATATACTGCATATTGTTCGATACATATAGTATGTGTGGTGTCCTACATACAGTGTGTGTTATAACATTGATAGAGTGGGTGTCATCACACTGATACAGATTATGGAGTTTCTGCTGTCAGATAGAGTGGTTGTATTGTCTTTACACGGTGTGTTTCATGTCAAATATAGTGGATATGAATTCAGAACCATAGTGGATGTGATGGGACAGATGGAGTGGCTGTGATGTCACTGATATAGGGGATGAGATGTCATAAACCGTGGATGTGATGTCATATAGGGGGGATCTGATGTCAAGAATGCAGCGTTTTTGTGATGTCATCAATACTGATCATTGATATCATAAAGTGCGAATGTGATGTCATGTAGAATGTGTATGATGTCATATGTGTGCCCTGTCATGACTTACATACTTGTTGTGATGTCATCGACACAGAGGTACATCGATACAAACATGTGTGTCATCTGTGTGATGGCACAAATACAGTGGCAGTGATGTCAAATATAGTGTGTGTGAGATGTCAGGTGTAGACGTTGCATTGTCATGAAAGCAGTATGTGTGATATCATATATATTGGTATGATGTCATAAATATACTAGCTGTGATGTCAGACATATAGGGCTGTGATGTCATAAAGCGTTTATGTCATGTCATTCATCCTGAATGTGCTGTCATACATAGAGTGTGCGTGATATCGTCCAGAGAGTGGGTGTGGTAACATTGATACTCTGGGTTTGAGGACAAGCATACAGTGGATGTAGTCTCAGATACAATGGGTGAGATGGCAGATGGCAGATAAAACATTTGTGTTGTCATGTTGTCATGTGTGTCATCTCGTCTATGTGTCTGTGATGCCACAAATGCAATGGAGGACATGCGATGACTGCAATGGTGTGAAGTCATATAGAGTGGATGCGAAGTTTTGTATAGTGCCTAAGATGTCATACATAAAATGGGTGTGATGTCCTACGTACAGTTGGTCTGAGATCATCATTAGAGTCGTTGTGATGACACAGGTACACTGGATGCAATGTCAGATATATTTGGAGTGATGTCATGAGTACAGTGCATGCGATGTCATAAATAATGTGGTGTCATGTCATAAAATGTGGATGTGATGCCTTCAATAGTGTTTATGATGGTACGCAAACAGGGGTGTGATGTCATACATACAAAGGGTGTGATAAGATGGAAAGAGTGGGTGTGAGACACAGAAGATACAGTGGTTGTGAGGTAACAAACTAGTGAATATGTATTGTATACAATGGATATGATGTCATCATATATAGCGCATGAGTTCTCATAGATACACTTGTTTGTTGTGATATCATCAATACAGTGGATGTGATGACAGAGATACTGTGGGTATGATGTCAAATATAGTGTGCGTGATGCCTTAGAAATGGTGGTTTGATGTCGTAACGTGAGGATGTGATGTCTTCCACAGGGCAAAGATGCTGCACATAAGCATATTGTGATGTCATACAAGAGTAGGTGTGACGTGGTCAAAACAGTCGGTGTGATGACAAGGATTATTTGCTGTGATGTCACGTGTACAGGGTATATATTGCCCTACATACTGGATGTGGTTTCATACATAGATGTTGTGAGGTCATAAGTACAGTAGAGTGAAGACTTAAGGAGTAGATGTGATGTTACAGAGTGCAACTGATGTCACACATATAGTGGGTGTGATGTCACATAAAAGTGGGTGTGATATTAGTGGAGAGGTTTTGATGGCAAAGATACAGTGGGTGTGCTGTCTCATATAGTGGGTGTGACGTCATGTCTGAAGTGGATGTGACATCACAAAAATACTGTGTTTTTGCTGTTATAAAGAGGATGTGATGCCATCTACAGTGCAAATGATATCATACATAGGCCGAGTGTGGTGTCAGCAACACAGAGGGTGGGATGTTATACAGATTGGGTGTGATGTCATAAATATAGTGCATAGGATGTCACAGGTATACTGGATGTGATATCATATATATATAGGTTGTGATATCATCGATAGACTGGGTGTGACGACACAGATCCAGTTGATGTGATGTCAAATATAGTGGAAGTGATGTCATAAATAAAGTGGTGTGATGGCGTAAA
This sequence comes from Odocoileus hemionus, assembly GCA_020976825.1. Classification (NCBI taxonomy): domain Eukaryota; kingdom Metazoa; phylum Chordata; class Mammalia; order Artiodactyla; family Cervidae; genus Odocoileus; species Odocoileus hemionus. The sequence goes on along the minus strand of JAJLRB010000529.1, from coordinate 16,348 downwards.
GAGTGGATGTGATATCATAGGTCTTATACAAGATTTCATACATATAGTGGAGGTGATGTCATACATACACTGGGTTTGATAAAATTGATACATTTGCTGTGATGACACAGTTACAGTCGTTGTGAGGTCAGATATGGTGTCTGTGAAATGCACAATGGTTCTGTTCTCATAACACTGTGTGTGATGCTATATAAAGTAGATAATTCGTAAAGGTAGAGTGTGTGTGTCATGATAGAGTCATAGATAGAGTCATTTTATGATGTCACGTATATAGTGACTGTGATATCATATGTAGTAGATGAAATGTCATATCGTATACAATGCGTGTGATATCATGAATACAGTGAATGTGATGTCATAAATACTGAGGATTGTGGTCATAGAGTGTGGTGATGATGTCATGTGTAGTGCATATGATGGCATACATATGCCACCTGTGATCTCTTACATAGTTGGTGTGAAGGCGTCGACAAAGTGGTGTGTGATGACATATAGAGTGGATGTGATGGCAGTTAGATCGGGTTTCAAGACAGACATAGAGCTTGTGTAGTCATACACACAGTGTGGGTGAGAACGTATATAGTGGATATGATGTCCTAAACGTAGTATGTGCCATGACATCGGGTACAGTGTTAGTGTTCCCATTCATATACCAAGTGCGATGATATTTTTACTGTGTATGGTGTCTAAAGCATAGTAGGTGTCTTGTCATAATTACAGTGTGGCGTGATGTCACAAGTAGAGTGTATGTGATGGCATATACAGTGGTTGTGGTGTCATGAATCGATTGCATGTGTTGCCATGAATACAGACTTGTGATGTCATAAAGAGTCGGTGATAGGTCACAAATTATTCACAGGATGTCATACATAGAGTGGGTTTGTTTTCACACATAATGCTGGTGTGGTATAATCAATATACTCAGCAATGACCCAGGTACAGGAGATGCGATATCAGATATACTGGGTTAATGACATGAGAACAGTGGGTGTGATGTCATAGAGTGGTGTGGTATCAAACAGAGTGGATGTGATGTCATATGTAGTTCATAAGTTATCATAGACTTTGTGGCTGTGGTATCATACATACAATGGGGGTTATATGATCGATAATCTGTGTGAGATGACACAGGTACAGTGGATGTGCTGTCAGATATAAAGGGTGTGAAGTGAGAAAAAGGAGATTTGATGTCACGCATAGAGTGAATTTATGTCACTCAGCGTGGGTGTGTGTCATATATCATATATACTGCATATTGTTCGATACATATAGTATGTGTGGTGTCCTACATACAGTGTGTGTTATAACATTGATAGAGTGGGTGTCATCACACTGATACAGATTATGGAGTTTCTGCTGTCAGATAGAGTGGTTGTATTGTCTTTACACGGTGTGTTTCATGTCAAATATAGTGGATATGAATTCAGAACCATAGTGGATGTGATGGGACAGATGGAGTGGCTGTGATGTCACTGATATAGGGGATGAGATGTCATAAACCGTGGATGTGATGTCATATAGGGGGGATCTGATGTCAAGAATGCAGCGTTTGTGATGTCATCAATACTGATCATTGATATCATAAAGTGCGAATGTGATGTCATGTAGAATGTGTATGATGTCATATGTGTGCCCTGTCATGACTTACATACTTGTTGTGATGTCATCGACACAGAGGCACATCGATACAAACATGTGTGTCATCTGTGTGATGGCACAAATACAGTGGTGGCAGTGATGTCAAATATGTGTGTGTGAGATGTCAGGTGTAGACGTTGCATTGTCATGAAAGCAGTATGTGTGATATCATATATATTGGTATGATGTCATAAATATACTAGCTGTGATGTCAGACATATAGGGCTGTGATGTCATAAAGCGTTTATGTCATGTCATTCATCCTGAATGTGCTGTCATACATAGAGTGTGCGTGATATCGTCCAGAGAGTGGGTGTGGTAACATTGATACTCTGGGTTTGAGGACAAGCATACAGTGGATGTAGTCTCAGATACAATGGGTGAGATGGCAGATAAAACATTTGTGTTGTCATGTGTGTCATCTCGTCTATAGTGTCTGTGATGCCACAAATGCAATGGAGGACATGCGATGACTGCAATGGTGTGAAGTCATATAGAGTGGATGCGAAGTTTTGTATAGTGCCTAAGATGTCATACATAAAATGGGTGTGATGTCCTACGTACAGTTGGTCTGAGATCATCATTAGAGTCGTTGTGATGACACAGGTACACTGGATGCAATGTCAGATATATTTGGAGTGATGTCATGAGTACAGTGCATGCGATGTCATAAATAATGTGGTGTCATGTCATAAAATGTGGATGTGATGCCTTCAATAGTGTTTATGATGGTACGCAAACAGGGGTGTGATGTCATACATACAAAGGGTGTGATAAGATGGAAAGAGTGGGTGTGAGACACAGAAGATACAGTGTGGTTGTGAGGTAACAAACTAGTGAATATGTATTGTATACAATGGATATGATGTCATCATATATAGCGCATGAGTTCTCATAGATACACTTGTTGTGATATCATCAATACAGTGGATGTGATGACAGAGATACTGTGGGTATGATGTCAAATATAGTGTGCGTGATGCCTTAGAAATGGTGGTTTGATGTCGTAACGTGAGGATGTGATGTCTTCCACAGGGCAAAGATGCTGCACATAAGCATATTGTGATGTCATACAAGAGTAGGTGTGACGTGGTCAAAACAGTCGGTGTGTGATGACAAGGATTATTTGCTGTGATGTCACGTGTACAGGGTATATATTGCCCTACATACTGGATGTGGTTTCATACATAGATGTTGTGAGGTCATAAGTACAGTAGAGTGAAGACTTAAGGAGTAGATGTGATGTTACAGAGTGCAACTGATGTCACACATATAGTGGGTGTGATGTCACATAAAAGTGGGTGTGATATTAGTGGAGAGGTTTTGATGGCAAAGATACAGTGGGTGTGCTGTCTCATATAGTGGGTGTGACGTCATGTCTGAAGTGGATGTGACATCATAAATACTGTGTTTTGCTGTTATAAAGAGGATGTGATGCCATCTACAGTGCAAATGATATCATACATAGGCCGAGTGTGGTGTCAGCAACACAGAGGGTGGGATGTTATACAGATTGGGTGTGATGTCATAAATATAGTGCATAGGATGTCACAGGTATACTGGATGTGATATCATATATATATAGGTTGTGATATCATCGATATAGACTGGGTGTGTGACAGACACAGATCCAGTTGATGTGATGTCAAAAATATAGTGGAAGTGATGTCATAAATAAAGTGGTGTGATGGCGTAAAGAGTGGATGTGATATCATAGGTCTTATACAAGATTTCATACATATAGTGGAGGTGATGTCATACATACACTGGGTTTGATAAAATTGATACATTTTGCTGTGATGACACAGTTACAGTCGTTGTGAGGTCAGATATGGTGTCTGTGAAATACACAATGGTTCTGTTCTCATAACACTGTGTGTGATGCTATATAAAGTAGATAATTCGTAAAGGTAGAGTGTGTGATGTCATAGATAGAGTCATTTTATGATGTCACGTATATAGTGACTGTGATATCATATGTAGTAGATGAAATGTCATATCGTATACAATGCGTGTGATATCATGAATACAGTGAATGTGATGTCATAAATACTGAGGATTGTGGTCATAGAGTGTGGTGATGATGTCATGTGTAGTGCATATGATGGCATATACATATGCCACCTGTGATCTCTTACATAGTTGGTGTGAAGGCGTCGACAAAAAGTGGTGTGTGATGACATATAGAGTGGATGTGATGGCAGTTAGATCGGGTTTCAAGACAGACATAGAGCTTGTGTAGTCATACACACAGTGTGGGTGAGAACGTATATAGTGGATATGATGTCCTAAACGTAGTATGTGCCATGACATCGGGTACAGTGTTAGTGTTCCCATTCATATACCAAGTGCGATGATATTTTTACTGTGTATGGTGTCTAAAGCATAGTAGGTGTCTTGTCATAATTACAGTGGCTGTGATGTCACAAGTAGAGTGTATGTGATGGCATATACAGTGGTTGTGGTGTCATGAATCGATTGCATGTGTTGCCATGAATACAGACTTGTGATGTCATAAAGAGTCGGTGATAGGTCACAAATTATTCACAGGATGTCATACATAGAGTGGGTTTGTTTTCACACATAATGCTGGTGTGGTATAATCAATATCAGCAATGACCCAATGACCCAGGTACAGGAGATGCGATATCAGATATACTGGGTTAATGACATGAGAACAGTGGGTGTGATGTCATAGAGTGGTGTGGTATCATCAACAGAGTGGATGTGATGTCATATGTAGTTCATAAGTTATCATAGACTTTGTGGCTGTGGTATCATACATACAATGGGGGTTATATGATCGATAATCTGTGTGAGATGACACAGGTACAGTGGATGTGCTGTCAGATATAAAGGGTGTGAAGTGAGAAAAAGGAGATTTGATGTCACGCATAGAGTGAATTTATGTCACTCAGCGTGGGTGTGATGTCATATATACTGCATATTGTTCGATACATATAGTATGTGTGGTGTCCTACATACAGTGTGTGTTATAACATTGATAGAGTGGGTGTCATCACACTGATACAGATTATGGAGTTTCTGCTGTCAGATAGAGTGGTTGTATTGTCTTTACACGGTGTGTTTCATGTCAAATATAGTGGATATGAATTCAGGAACCATAGTGGATGTGATGGGACAGATGGAGTGGCTGTGATGTCACTGATATAGGGGATGAGATGTCATAAACCGTGGATGTGATGTCATATAGGGGGGATCTGATGTCAAGAATGCAGCGTTTGTGATGTCATCAATACTGATCATTGATATCATAAAGTGCGAATGTGATGTCATGTAGAATGTGTATGATGTCATATGTGTGCCCTGTCATGACTTACATACTTGTTGTGATGTCATCGACACAGAGGCACATCGATACAAACATGTGTGTCATCTGTGTGATGGCACAAATACAGTGGCAGTGATGTCAAATATAGTGTGTGAGATGTCAGGTGTAGACGTTGCATTGTCATGAAAGCAGTATGTGTGATATCATATATATTGGTATGATGTCATAAATATACTAGCTGTGATGTCATAGACATATAGGGCTGTGATGTCATAAAGCGTTTATGTCATGTCATTCATCCTGAATGTGCTGTCATACACATAGAGTGTGCGTGATATCGTCCAGAGAGTGGGTGTGGTAACATTGATACTCTGGGTTTGAGGACAAGCATACAGTGGATGTAGTCTCAGATACAATGGGTGAGATGGCAGATAAAACATTTGTGTTGTCATGTGTGTCATCTCGTCTATAGTGTCTGTGATGCCACAAATGCAATGGAGGACATGCGATGACTGCAATGGTGTGAAGTCATATAGAGTGGATGCGAAGTTTTGTATAGTGCCTAAGATGTCATACATAAAATGGGTGTGATGTCCTACGTACAGTTGGTCTGAGATCATCATTAGAGTCGTTGTGATGACACAGGTACACTGGATGCAATGTCAGATATATTTGGAGTGATGTCATGAGTACAGTGCATGCGATGTCATAAATAATGTGGTGTCATGTCATAAAATGTGGATGTGATGCCTTCAATAGTGTTTATGATGGTACGCAAACAGGGGTGTGATGTCATACATACAAAGGGTGTGATAAGATGGAAAGAGTGGGTGTGAGACACAGAGACACAGAAGATACAGTGGTTGTGAGGTAACAAACTAGTGAATATGTATTGTATACAATGGATATGATGTCATCATATATAGCGCATGAGTTCTCATAGATACACTTGTTGTGATATCATCAATACAGTGGATGTGATGACAGAGATACTGTGGGTATGATGTCAAATATAGTGTGCGTGATGCCTTAGAAATGGTGGTTTGATGTCGTAACGTGAGGATGTGATGTCTTCCACAGGGCAAAGATGCTGCACATAAGCATATTGTGATGTCATACAAGAGTAGGTGTGACGTGGTCAAAACAGTCGGTGTGATGACAAGGATTATTTGCTGTGATGTCACGTGTACAGGGTATATATTGCCCTACATACTGGATGTGGTTTTTCATACATAGATGTTGTGAGGTCATAAGTACAGTAGAGTGAAGACTTAAGGAGTAGATGTGATGTTACAGAGTGCAACTGATGTCACACATATGGGTGTGGTGTGATGTCACATAAAAGTGGGTGTGATATTAGTGGAGAGGTTTTGATGGCAAAGATACAGTGGGTGTGCTGTCTCATATAGTGGGTGTGACGTCATGTCTGAAGTGGATGTGACATCATAAATACTGTGTTTTGCTGTTATAAAGAGGATGTGATGCCATCTACAGTGCAAATGATATCATACATAGGCCGAGTGTGGTGTCAGCAACACAGAGGGTGGGATGTTATACAGATTGGGTGTGATGTCATAAATATAGTGCATAGGATGTCACAGGTATACTGGATGTGATATATATATATATATAGGTTGTGATATCATCGATAGACTGGGTGTGACGACACAGATCCAGTTGATGTGATGTCAAATATAGTGGAAGTGATGTCATAAATAAAGTGGTGTGATGGCGTAAAGAGTGGATGTGATATCATAGGTCTTATACAAGATTTCATACATATAGTGGAGGTGATGTCATACATACACTGGGTTTGATAAAATTGATACATTTGCTGTGATGATGACACAGTTACAGTCGTTGTGAGGTCAGATATGGTGTCTGTGAAAATACACAATGGTTCTGTTCTCATAACACTGTGTGTGTGTGATGCTATATAAAGTAGATAATTCGTAAAGGTAGAGTGTGTGATGTCATAGATAGAGTCATTTTATGATGTCACGTATATAGTGACTGTGATATCATATGTAGTAGATGAAATGTCATATCGTATACAATGCGTGTGATATCATGAATACAGTGAATGTGATGTCATAAATACTGAGGATTGTGGTCATAGAGTGTGGTGATGATGTCATGTGTAGTGCATATGATGGCATACATATGCCACCTGTGATCTCTTACATAGTTGGTGTGAAGGCGTCGACAAAGTGGGTGTGATGACATATAGAGTGGATGTGATGGCAGTTAGATCGGGTTTCAAGACAGACATAGAGCTTGTGTAGTCATACACACAGTGTGGGTGAGAACGTATATAGTGGATATGATGTCCTAAACGTAGTATGTGCCATGACATCGGGTACAGTGTTAGTGTTCCCATTCATATACCAAGTGCGATGATATTTTTACTGTGTATGGTGTCTAAAGCATAGTAGGTGTCTTGTCATAATTACAGTGGCTGTGATGTCACAAGTAGAGTGTATGTGATGGCATATACAGTGGTTGTGGTGTCATGAATCGATTGCATGTGTTGCCATGAATACAGACTTGTGATGTCATAAAGAGTCGGTGATAGGTCACAAATTATTCACAGGATGTCATACATAGAGTGGGTTTGTTTTCACACATAATGCTGGTGTGGTATAATCAATATACTCAGCAATGACCCAGGTACAGGAGATGCGATATCAGATATACTGGGTTAATGACATGAGAACAGTGGGTGTGATGTCATAGAGTGGTGTGGTATCAAACAGAGTGGATGTGATGTCATATGTAGTTCATAAGTTATCATAGACTTTGTGGCTGTGGTATCATACATACAATGGGGGTTATATGATCGATAATCTGTGTGAGATGACACAGGTACAGTGGATGTGCTGTCAGATATAAAGGGTGTGAAGTGAGAAAAAGGAGATTTGATGTCACGCATAGAGTGAATTTATGTCACTCAGCGTGGGTGTGATGTCATATATACTGCATATTGTTCGATACATATAGTATGTGTGGTGTCCTACATACAGTGTGTGTTATAACATTGATAGAGTGGGTGTCATCACACTGATACAGATTATGGAGTTTCTGCTGTCAGATAGAGTGGTTGTATTGTCTTTACACGGTGTGTTTCATGTCAAATATAGTGGATATGAATTCAGAACCATAGTGGATGTGATGGGACAGATGGAGTGGCTGTGATGTCACTGATATAGGGGATGAGATGTCATAAACCGTGGATGTGATGTCATATAGGGGGGATCTGATGTCAAGAATGCAGCGTTTGTGATGTCATCAATACTGATCATTGATATCATAAAGTGCGAATGTGATGTCATGTAGAATGTGTATGATATGATGTCATATGTGTGCCCTGTCATGACTTACATACTTGTTGTGATGTCATCGACACAGAGGCACATCGATACAAACATGTGTGTCATCTGTGTGATGGCACAAATACAGTGGCAGTGATGTCAAATATAGTGTGTGAGATGTCAGGTGTAGACGTTGCATTGTCATGAAAGCAGTATGTGTGATATCATATATATTGGTATGATGTCATAAATATACTAGCTGTGATGTCAGACATATAGGGCTGTGATGTCATAAAGCGTTTATGTCATGTCATTCATCCTGAATGTGCTGTCATACATAGAGTGTGCGTGATATCGTCCAGAGAGTGGGTGTGGTAACATTGATACTCTGGGTTTGAGGACAAGCATACAGTGGATGTAGTCTCAGATACAATGGGTGAGATGGCAGATAAAACATTTGTGTTGTCATGTGTGTCATCTCGTCTATAGTGTCTGTGATGCCACAAATGCAATGGAGGACATGCGATGACTGCTGGTGTGAAGTCATATAGAGTGGATGCGAAGTTTTGTATAGTGCCTAAGATGTCATACATAAAATGGGTGTGTGATGTCCTACGTACAGTTGGTCTGAGATCATCATTAGAGTCGTTGTGATGACACAGGTACACTGGATGCAATGTCAGATATATTTGGAGTGATGTCATGAGTACAGTGCATGCGATGTCATAAATAATGTGGTGTCATGTCATAAAATGTGGATGTGATGCCTTCAATAGTGTTTATGATGGTACGCAAACAGGGGTGTGATGTCATACATACAAAGGGTGTGATAAGATGGAAAGAGTGGGTGTGAGACACAGAAGATACAGTGGTTGTGAGGTAACAAACTAGTGAATATGTATTGTATACAATGGATATGATGTCATCATATATAGCGCATGAGTTCTCATAGATACACTTGTTGTGATATCATCAATACAGTGGATGTGATGACAGAGATACTGTGGGTATGATGTCAAATATAGTGTGCGTGATGCCTTAGAAATGGTGGTTTGATGTCGTAACGTGAGGATGTGATGTCTTCCACAGGGCAAAGATGCTGCACATAAGCATATTGTGATGTCATACAAGAGTAGGTGTGACGTGGTCAAAACAGTCGGTGTGATGACAAGGATTATTTGCTGTGATGTCACGTGTACAGGGTATATATTGCCCTACATACTGGATGTGGTTTCATACATAGATGTTGTGAGGTCATAAGTACAGTAGAGTGAAGACTTAAGGAGTAGATGTGATGTTACAGAGTGCAACTGATGTCACACATATAGTGGGTGTGATGTCACATAAAAGTGGGTGTGATATTAGTGGAGAGGTTTTGATGGCAAAGATACAGTGGGTGTGCTGTCTCATATAGTGGGTGTGACGTCATGTCTGAAGTGGATGTGACATCATAAATACTGTGTTTTGCTGTTATAAAGAGGATGTGATGCCATCTACAGTGCAAATGATATCATACATAGGCCGAGTGTGGTGTCAGCAACACAGAGGGTGGGATGTTATACAGATTGGGTGTGATGTCATAAATATAGTGCATAGGATGTCACAGGTATACTGGATGTGATATCATATATATATATAGGTTGTGATATCATCGATAGACTGGGTGTGACGACACAGATCCAGTTGATGTGATGTCAAATATAGTGGAAGTGATGTCATAAATAAAGTGGTGTGATGGCGTAAAGAGTGGATGTGATATCATAGGTCTTATACAAGATTTCATACATATAGTGGAGGTGATGTCATACATACACTGGGTTTGATAAAATTGATACATTTGCTGTGATGACACAGTTACAGTCGTTGTGAGGTCAGATATGGTGTCTGTGAAATGCACAATGGTTCTGTTCTCATAACACTGTGTGTGATGCTATATAAAGTAGATAATTCGTAAAGGTAGAGTGTGTGATGTCATAGATAGAGTCATTTTATGATGTCACGTATATAGTGACTGTGATATCATATGTAGTAGATGAATGTCATATCGTATACAATGCGTGTGATATCATGAATACAGTGAATGTGATGTCATAAATACTGAGGATTGTGGTCATAGAGTGTGGTGATGATGTCATGTGTAGTGCATATGATGGCATACATATGCCACCTGTGATCTCTTACATAGTTGGTGTGAAGGCGTCGACAAAGTGGGTGTGATGACATATAGAGTGGATGTGATGGCAGTTAGATCGGGTTTCAAGACAGACATAGAGCTTGTGTAGTCATACACACAGTGTGGGTGAGAACGTATATAGTGGATATGATGTCCTAAACGTAGTATGTGCCATGACATCGGGTACAGTGTTAGTGTTCCCATTCATATACCAAGTGCGATGATATTTTTACTGTGTATGGTGTCTAAAGCATAGTAGGTGTCTTGTCATAATTACAGTGGCTGTGATGTCACAAGTAGAGTGTATGTGATGGCATATACAGTGGTTGTGGTGTCATGAATCGATTGCATGTGTTGCCATGAATACAGACTTGTGATGTCATAAAGAGTCGGTGATAGGTCACAAATTATTCACAGGATGTCATACATAGAGTGGGTTTGTTTTCACACATAATGCTGGTGTGGTATAATCAATATACTCAGCAATGACCCAGGTACAGGAGATGCGATATCAGATATACTGGGTTAATGACATGAGAACAGTGGGTGTGATGTCATAGAGTGGTGTGGTATCAAACAGAGTGGATGTGATGTCATATGTAGTTCATAAGTTATCATAGACTTTGTGGCTGTGGTATCATACATACAATGGGGGTTATATGATCGATAATCTGTGTGAGATGACACAGGTACAGTGGATGTGCTGTCAGATATAAAGGGTGTGAAGTGAGAAAAAGGAGATTTGATGTCACGCATAGAGTGAATTTATGTCACTCAGCGTGGGTGTGATGTCATATATACTGCATATTGTTCGATACATATAGTATGTGTGGTGTCCTACATACAGTGTGTGTTATAACATTGATAGAGTGGGTGTCATCACACTGATACAGATTATGGAGTTTCTGCTGTCAGATAGAGTGGTTGTATTGTCTTTACACGGTGTGTTTCATGTCAAATATAGTGGATATGAATTCAGAACCATAGTGGATGTGATGGGACAGATGGAGTGGCTGTGATGTCACTGATATAGGGGATGAGATGTCATAAACCGTGGATGTGATGTCATATAGGGGGGATCTGATGTCAAGAATGCAGCGTTTGTGATGTCATCAATACTGATCATTGATATCATAAAGTGCGAATGTGATGTCATGTAGAATGTGTATGATGTCATATGTGTGCCCTGTCATGACTTACATACTTGTTGTGATGTCATCGACACAGAGGCACATCGATACAAACATGTGTGTCATCTGTGTGATGGCACAAATACAGTGGCAGTGATGTCAAATATAGTGTGTGAGATGTCAGGTGTAGACGTTGCATTGTCATGAAAGCAGTATGTGTGATATCATATATATTGGTATGATGTCATAAATATACTAGCTGTGATGTCAGACATATAGGGCTGTGATGTCATAAAGCGTTTATGTCATGTCATTCATCCTGAATGTGCTGTCATACATAGAGTGTGCGTGATATCGTCCAGAGAGTGGGTGTGGTAACATTGATACTCTGGGTTTGAGGACAAGCATACAGTGGATGTAGTCTCAGATACAATGGGTGAGATGGCAGATAAAACATTTGTGTTGTCATGTGTGTCATCTCGTCTATAGTGTCTGTGATGCCACAAATGCAATGGAGGACATGCGATGACTGCAATGGTGTGAAGTCATATAGAGTGGATGCGAAGTTTTGTATAGTGCCTAAGATGTCATACATAAAATGGGTGTGATGTCCTACGTACAGTTGGTCTGAGATCATCATTAGAGTCGTTGTGATGACACAGGTACACTGGATGCAATGTCAGATATATTTGGAGTGATGTCATGAGTACAGTGCATGCGATGTCATAATAAATAATGTGGTGTCATGTCATGTCATAAAATGTGGATGTGATGCCTTCAATAGTGTTTATGATGGTACGCAAACAGGGGTGTGATGTCATACATACAAAGGGTGTGATAAGATGGAAAGAGTGGGTGTGAGACACAGAAGATACAGTGGTTGTGAGGTAACAAACTAGTGAATATGTATTGTATACAATGGATATGATGTCATCATATATAGCGCATGAGTTCTCATAGATACACTTGTTGTGATATCATCAATACAGTGGATGTGATGACAGAGATACTGTGGGTATGATGTCAAATATAGTGTGCGTGATGCCTTAGAAATGGTGGTTTGATGTCGTAACGTGAGGATGTGATGTCTTCCACAGGGCAAAGATGCTGCACATAAGCATATTGTGATGTCATACAAGAGTAGGTGTGACGTGGTCAAAACAGTCGGTGTGATGACAAGGATTATTTGCTGTGATGTCACGTGTACAGGGTATATATTGCCCTACATACTGGATGTGGTTTCATACATAGATAGATGTTGTGAGGTCATAAGTACAGTAGAGTGAAGACTTAAGGAGTAGATGTGATGTTACAGAGTGCAACTGATGTCACACATATAGTGGGTGTGATGTCACATAAAAGTGGGTGTGATATTAGTGGAGAGGTTTTGATGGCAAAGATACAGTGGGTGTGCTGTCTCATATAGTGGGTGTGACGTCATGTCTGAAGTGGATGTGACATCATAAATACTGTGTTTTGCTGTTATAAAGAGGATGTGATGCCATCTACAGTGCAAATGATATCATACATAGGCCGAGTGTGGTGTCAGCAACACAGAGGGTGGGATGTTATACAGATTGGGTGTGATGTCATAAATATAGTGCATAGGATGTCACAGGTATACTGGATGTGATATCATATATATATAGGTTGTGATATCATCGATAGACTGGGTGTGACGACACAGATCCAGTTGATGTGATGTCAAATATAGTGGAAGTGATGTCATAAATAAAGTGGTGTGATGGCGTAAGAGTGGATGTGATATCATAGGTCTTATACAAGATTTCATACATATAGTGGAGGTGATGTCATACATACACTGGGTTTGATAAAATTGATACATTTGCTGTGATGACACAGTTACAGTCGTTGTGAGGTCAGATATGGTGTCTGTGAAATACACAATGGTTCTGTTCTCATAACACTGTGTGTGATGCTATATAAAGTAGATAATTCGTAAAGGTAGAGTGTGTGATGTCATAGATAGAGTCATTTTATGATGTCACGTATATAGTGACTGTGATATCATATGTAGTAGATGAAATGTCATATCGTATACAATGCGTGTGATATCATGAATACAGTGAATGTGATGTCATAAATACTGAGGATTGTGGTCATAGAGTGTGGTGATGATGTCATGTGTAGTGCATATGATGGCATACATATGCCACCTGTGATCTCTTACATAGTTGGTGTGAAGGCGTCGACAAAGTGGGTGTGATGACATATAGAGTGGATGTGATGGCAGTTAGATCGGGTTTCAAGACAGACATAGAGCTTGTGTAGTCATACACACAGTGTGGGTGAGAACGTATATAGTGGATATGATGTCCTAAACGTAGTATGTGCCATGACATCGGGTACAGTGTTAGTGTTCCCATTCATATACCAAGTGCGATGATATTTTTACTGTGTATGGTGTCTAAAGCATAGTAGGTGTCTTGTCATAATTACAGTGGCTGTGATGTCACAAGTAGAGTGTATGTGATGGCATATACAGTGGTTGTGGTGTCATGAATCGATTGCATGTGTTGCCATGAATACAGACTTGTGATGTCATAAAGAGTCGGTGATAGGTCACAAATTATTCACAGGATGTCATACATAGAGTGGGTTTGTTTTCACACATAATGCTGGTGTGGTATAATCAATATACTCAGCAATGACCCAGGTACAGGAGATGCGATATCAGATATACTGGGTTAATGACATGAGAACAGTGGTGTGTGTGATGTCATAGAGTGTGGTGTGGTATCAAACAGAGTGGATGTGATGTCATATGTAGTTCATAAGTTATCATAGACTTTGTGGCTGTGGTATCATACATACAATGGGGGTTATATGATCGATAATCTGTGTGAGATGACACAGGTACAGTGGATGTGCTGTCAGATATAAAGGGTGTGAAGTGAGAAAAAGGAGATTTGATGTCACGCATAGAGTGAATTTATGTCACTCAGCGTGGGTGTGATGTCATATATACTGCATATTGTTCGATACATATAGTATGTGTGGTGTCCTACATACAGTGTGTGTTATAACATTGATAGAGTGGGTGTCATCACACTGATACAGATTATGGAGTTTCTGCTGTCAGATAGAGTGGTTGTATTGTCTTTACACGGTGTGTTTCATGTCAAATATAGTGGATATGAATTCAGAACCATAGTGGATGTGATGGGACAGATGGAGTGGCTGTGATGTCACTGATATAGGGGATGAGATGTCATAAACCGTGGATGTGATGTCATATAGGGGGGATCTGATGTCAAGAATGCAGCGTTTGTGATGTCATCAATACTGATCATTGATATCATAAAGTGCGAATGTGATGTCATGTAGAATGTGTATGATGTCATATGTGTGCCCTGTCATGACTTACATACTTGTTGTGATGTCATCGACACAGAGGTACATCGATACAAACATGTGTGTCATCTGTGTGATGGCACAAATACAGTGGCAGTGATGTCAAATATAGTGTGTGAGATGTCAGGTGTAGACGTTGCATTGTCATGAAAGCAGTATGTGTGATATCATATATATTGGTATGATGTCATAAATATACTAGCTGTGATGTCAGACATATAGGGCTGTGATGTCATAAAGCGTTTATGTCATGTCATTCATCCTGAATGTGCTGTCATACATAGAGTGTGCGTGATATCGTCCAGAGAGTGGGTGTGGTAACATTGATACTCTGGGTTTGAGGACAAGCATACAGTGGATGTAGTCTCAGATACAATGGGTGAGATGGCAGATAAAACATTTGTGTTGTCATGTGTGTCATCTCGTCTATAGTGTCTGTGATGCCACAAATGCAATGGAGGACATGCGATGACTGCAATGGTGTGAAGTCATATAGAGTGGATGCGAAGTTTTGTATAGTGCCTAAGATGTCATACATAAAATGGGTGTGATGTCCTACGTACAGTTGGTCTGAGATCATCATTAGAGTCGTTGTGATGACACAGGTACACTGGATGCAATGTCAGATATATTTGGAGTGATGTCATGAGTACAGTGCATGCGATGTCATAAATAATGTGGTGTCATGTCATAAAATGTGGATGTGATGCCTTCAATAGTGTTTATGATGGTACGCAAACAGGGGTGTGATGTCATACATACAAAGGGTGTGATAAGATGGAAAGAGTGGGTGTGAGACACAGAAGATACAGTGGTTGTGAGGTAACAAACTAGTGAATATGTATTGTATACAATGGATATGATGTCATCATATATAGCGCATGAGTTCTCATAGATACACTTGTTGTGATATCATCAATACAGTGGATGTGATGACAGAGATACTGTGGGTATGATGTCAAATATAGTGTGCGTGATGCCTTAGAAATGGTGGTTTGATGTCGTAACGTGAGGATGTGATGTCTTCCACAGGGCAAAGATGCTGCACATAAGCATATTGTGATGTCATACAAGAGTAGGTGTGACGTGGTCAAAACAGTCGGTGTGATGACAAGGATTATTTGCTGTGATGTCACGTGTACAGGGTATATATTGCCCTACATACTGGATGTGGTTTCATACATAGATGTTGTGAGGTCATAAGTACAGTAGAGTGAAGACTTAAGGAGTAGATGTGATGTTACAGAGTGCAACTGATGTCACACATATAGTGGGTGTGATGTCACATAAAAGTGGGTGTGATATTAGTGGAGAGGTTTTGATGGCAAAGATACAGTGGGTGTGCTGTCTCATATAGTGGGTGTGACGTCATGTCTGAAGTGGATGTGACATCATAAATACTGTGTTTTGCTGTTATAAAGAGGATGTG
>JAJLRB010000528.1:30000-45560 GCA_020976825.1 Odocoileus hemionus | reverse complement strand
GTTGTATTGTCTTTACACGGTGTGTTTTCATGTCAAATAATAGTGGATATGAAATTCAGAACCATAGTGGATGTGAATGGGACAGATGGAGTGGCTGTGATGTCACTGATATAGGGGATGAGATGTCATAAACCGTGGATGTGATGTCATATAGGGGGGATCTGATGTCATTCAGGAATGCAGTGTGATGTGAATGTCATCAATACTGATCATTGATATCATAAAGTGTGAATGTGATGTCATGTAGAATGAATGTATGATGTCATATGTGTGCCCTGTCATGACTTACATACTTGTTGTGATGGTCATCGACAACAGAGGTACATCGATACAAACGTGTGTGTCATCTGTGTGATGGCACAAAATACAGTGGCAGTGATGTCAAATATAGTGGTGTGAGATGTCAGGTGTAGAGGTTGCATTGTCATGAAAGCAGTATGTGTGATATCATATATATTAGTATGATGTCATAAATACACTAGCTGTGATGTCATACATATAGGGCTGTGATGTCATAAAGCGTTTGATGTCATGTCATTCATCCTGAATGTGCTGTCATACATAGAGTGGTGCGTGATATCGTCCAGAGAGTGGGTGTGTTATCATTGATACTCTGGTTCGAGGACAAGCATACAGTGGATGTAGTCTCAGATACAATGGGTGAGATGGCAGATATAACATTTGTGTTGTCATGTGTGTGATCTCATCTATAGTGTCCCTTGATGCCACGAATCCAATGGAGGTAATGCGATGACTGTAATGGTGTGAAGTCACAAAGATGGTTACGAAGATTTGTATAGTGCCTAAGATGTCATACATAAAATGGGTGTGATATCCTACGTACAGTTGGTCTGAGATCATCATTAGAGTGGTTGTGATGACACAGGTACAGTGGATGCAACGTCAGATATATTCGGAGTGATGTCATGAGTACAGTGCATGCGATGTCATAAATAATGTGGTGTCATGCCATAAAATGTGGATGTGATGCCTTCAAAAGTTTTATGATGGTACGCAAACAGGGGTGTGATGTCATACATACAAAAGGGTGTGATAAGATGGAAAGAGTGGGTGTGAAACACAGAAGATACAGTGGTTGTGAGGTAACAAAACTAGTGAATAGTATTGTATACAATGGATATGATGTCATCATATATAGCGCATGAGATCTCATAGATACACTTGTTGTGATATCATCAATACAGTGGATGTGATGACAGAGATACTGTGGGTATGATGTCAATTATATAGTAGTGCGTGATTTAGCAATTTGCCTACATACTGGATGTGGGTCTTCATACATAGATGTTGTCGATGTTGCATATGTTACGAAGCTAGAGTGAGAAGGAATTCATTAAGGGAGTAAATGTGATGTTTACAGAGAGCAACTGATGGTCACACATATAGGTGCGTGTGATTTCGCATAAAAGTGGGTTTGATATTAAGTGGAGATGTTTTGATGCAAAAGACACAGTGTGTTTGCTGTCTCAATAGTGGGTGTTTACTCCTTCTGAAGTGATGTAGACAACATAAATACGAGTTTATGCAAGTTTATAATTAAAGAGGAATGGATGCCATCTACAAAAAGTGCAAATATATCATACAGTAGGCCAGTGTAGGTCAGCAACACAAGGGTGGATGTTATACAGTTTGGGGTGGATTCATAAAATATATTCGGGGGAGTCACGGGTATCTGGATAGTTCATATATAAAATAGGTTTTGTGAATCATCGATAGCCCTGGTGTAACCAGATCCTTTGATTGAGTAAAAATTAGTGGAAGTGTTTTCCTAAAAAATTGGTTGTGAGGCTAAAGGGGATTATACCATAGGTATTATACAAGTTTTCATACTTAGGGGAGGGTGTCATACAAACATGGTTTTGATAAAATTTATACTTTTGCTGTATGCCAGTTCGTCGTGTGGGGTCAATATGGTGTCTGAATACCAAGGGTTCTGTTCTCATACCTGTGTGGATGCATAAAAGAAGATAAGTCGAAAGGGTAAGTGGTAAAGTCATAAATAAGATTTTATAGTCACAAAGTGCTGTGATATCTAGCAAAAGGAAATGTCATACGATACAATCGTGTGATATCATGAAAAAATTGGCATTGAGTCATAAATATTGAGGATTGGTCATGAGTGTGGTTATGAGTCATTGTAGTGCATTTGATGGCAACATTTGAACCTGTGATTCTTTACATATTGGTGGATGGCGTCGACAAAGGGTGTGATACAATAGAGGGGATGTGAGGCAGATAGATCGGGTTTCAAGACAGACATAGAGCTTGGTATCAACACACAGTGTGGGGGGAAAAACTAATAGGGGATAGATGTCCAAAACGTAGTAGCCATGAATCGGGTACGTGTTAGTGTTCCCACAATATACCAAGTGCGATAAATTTTTTTATTGAGTATGTGTTAAAGCATAGTAGTGTCTTGTCAAAATTCAGTGCTGTGAGTCACATAGATGTAGTGATGTCATAACAGGGGTTTGGGTTCAAAACCCGATGCAGTGTTGCCATAAATACAGATTTGGATGCATAAAATGGGTGTGGGGTCAAAAATTTAATCACGGGATTCATACAACAGGGGGTTTGATATCACACATAATCTGGGTGGAAAAATCAAAAACCAGTAATACCCGGGTCGGGGGAGCGATGGCAGATATACTGGGAAAATCCCTGAAACATGGGTGTGATGTCATAGAGGGTGTGATACAACAGAGGGGGAAGGATGTCATATTATTCAAAATTGTCATAACTTTGTGGCTCGGTATCATACATACAATGGGGGTTATTATAATAATCTGGGTATGACCCCGGTAAAAGGGGAAATGTGCTTCAATATAAGGGGTGTGATGTGAAAAAAAGATGTAGTCACGTATGGGTAAATTTATGCACTCAGCGTGGTGTGATTATATATACTGCATATTGTTCGATACATATAGATGTGGGGTTTCCTACTACATGGGGGTTTAAAACAGATAAGGGGGTGTCATCACACGAACAGATTATGGAGTTAAAACGCCCGATAGATGGTTGTATTTTTTACACGGTGGTTTCAGTCAATATATGGATGTAATTCAAACCCAAAAGTGGATGTAGGGGACAGAGGAGGGGCTGGTTCACTGATTGGGGGATGGATTTCATAAACGGGGATGGATTCATATAGGGGGGATCGAGTCATAATGAAAGTTTGTGATGTCACATACTGTCATTGAATCATAAAGTGTGAATGTATTCTTAAATTTGTTATGTTTCTATGTTGCCCTGTCGATTACATACTTGTTGTTATATCATCGACACAAAAACTCGATAAAACGGTGTGTCATTTTGGGAGGGCACAAAATACAGTGGCAGGATGTAAAATAAGTGTGTGGATGCAGGGTGGGGTTCTTTGTCAAAAAGAGTATGGTGAATCATATTTGTATGATGTCATAAATACCTGCGGTTTCATGCAAAAAGGGCTGTGATGTCATAAAGCTTGATGTATGCTTTCATCCTGAAGTGCTTCATACATAGAGTTGCTATATCGCCAGAGAGGGTGTTTACATTGATACCTGGGTTTGGGGACAACAAACAGGGAGGTAGTCTCAGATAAAAGGGGGAGAGGGCCCAAATTAAATTGTGGTCATGTGTGGATCTCATCTATAGTGTCCATGAGCCACGAACCCAGGAGGAAATGCATGACTTAAGGGTGTGAAGTCACAAAGAGGGGTTTTCGAAGATTTGTATATGCCTAAATGTCATACAAAAAAAGGTGTAATCCTACTCAGTTGGTCGAGACACAAGAGGGTTGTGAGCACAGACAGTGGATGCAACCAGATAATTGGGATGATGTCATGAGTACAGTGCATCGATGTCATAAATAAGTGGTTCACCCAAAAAATGTGGATGTGATCCTTCAAAATTTTTTTAGATGGACCAACGGGTTGATGTCATAAAAACAAGGGGTTGAAAATGGAAAGAGGGGTGGAAACACAGAAGATACAAAATTGGGAGGTAACAAAACTGGGAAATGTTTTGATACAATGGATAAATTCTCATAATACGCATGAATCTCAAATACACTTTTGGGAAAATTCATCAATACATGGATGGATACGGGAAAATACTGTGGGTATATGTCAATTTTATATGTGCGTGATCCCTTAAAAGGGTGGTTTGATGTCGAATTGGGGATGATGTCTTAAAACAGGCAAAGATGCTGCACTACGAATTTGAGGTCTACAAGAGTAGGTTGACGGGGTAAATACATCGGTTGATGAAAAGGATTTTTTGCGTGATTCACATTAAGGGAATATTTTCCCACTACGATTGGTTTCTCATAATTTGTGAGTCAAAATTACAGTAAGTGAAGACTTAAGAGTAGATGTATTTTACAGATGCAACGATGTCACACAATTTTGGGGGTGGATGTCACTAAAATGGTTGATTTTATGGGAGTTTTGAGGGCAAAGAAACATTTGGTTTTGGCGTCTCATATAGGGGGTTTGATCATGTCTGAAGTGGATGTGACATCATAAAACTGGTTTTGCTTTAAAAGGGGATGTGATCATTAATGCAAATGATATAACAAGGCCGGGGTGGTGTCAGCAACACAGAGGGGGGGAAATGTTATAAGATTGGGTGTTTGTCTAAATATAGTCTGGGATGTCACGGAAAACGGGATAAAACATTTTAAATGGGTGGATTCACGATAACTGGGTGTAAAACCACAATCCTTTGAGTGATTTCAAATATAGTGGAATTTGTCAAAAAATAAAGTGGTTGATGGCTAAAGAGGGATGTATACCATAGTTTTAAAAAAATTTCATACATAGGGGGTGAGTCATAAAAACACGGGGTTTTTAAAAAAAAAGATACTTTTGCTGTGATGACACATTTTCAGTCGTTGAGGTCAATAGGGTGCTGTGAAGTACACAAGGGTTCTGTTCTCATACACTGTGTGTGATGCTAATAAAAAAATAAGTCGAAAAGGAGAGTGGGATGTCATAGATGAGTCTTTTTATGATGTCACGTATATATGACTGTGAATCATAGCAAGATAAATGCTACGATACAATGGGGGTTCAGAATAAGTGAGTGATGCATAAATAGAGGATTGTGGTCATGATTTGGGGTTAATGATTCAGTTAGGGGCATTTGGGGCTACATTTGCAACCTTGATCTCTTACATAGTTGGTGGAGGCGTCGAAAAAAGTTGTGATGACAATAGAGTGGATGATGGCAATAGATGGGTTTCAAGCAGACATAGAGCTTTTATCAACACACAGTGGGGGGTGAAACTTTTAAATAGGGGAATAAAATTCCTAAACGTAGATTCCCATGCAGGGGTACAGTGTTAGTGTTCCATTCAAAAACCAATTGCGAGTATTTTATGAGTATGTTTTTAAAGCAAGTAGGTGTCTTTCATAATTACAGTGGCTGTGATGCACAATAGGTGTATTGATTCATAACAGGGGTGGGGCATGAACCGTTGCATTTTGCCATAAATCAGACTTGGAGTCATAAAAGGGGGTGGGGGTCAAAAATTAATCACAGGATGTAAACTACAGTGGGTTTGATACCCCACACATATGCGGGTGGATAATCAAATACCAAAATACCCAGTAGGGGGAGCATGGCGAAACTGGGTTAATGACATAAAACATGGGGTATGTAAAGGTGGGGAATCATACAGAGGGAAGTGATGTCATAGATTCCCAAAAATTGTCATAGACTTTGTGGCTCTGGTACATACATCAAGGGGGGTTATTGATGAAATCTTGTGTTGACACTGGTACAGAGGATGTGCTTCAATAAAAGGGGTTTGATGTGAGAAAAAAAGATGTGAGTCACGTAAAATGAATTTATTCACTCAGCGGGGGTGTGATTCATAAACTGCATATTTTTCGATACATATAGTATTGTGTGTCCTACATACGTTGTGTTATAACATGATAAGTGGGTGTCACACACTGATACAGATTAGGAGGTTAACTGTCAATAAGATGGTTTATTGTCTTTCACGGTGTGTTTCATGTCAAATATATGGATTAAAATTCAAAACCATAGGGGATGTGATGGGACAGAGGGAGGGGCTGTGATGTCACTGATATAGGGGATGAGATGTCAAAACCGTGATGTGTGTCATAAGGGGGGATCGATGTCAGAATGCAGTGTTTGTGATTCATCATACTATCATGATACAAAAGTTAAGGGGATTCAGTAAATTGTATGATTCTATTTGCCCTGTCATGACTTACAACTTGTTTTTATATCATCGCACAGGTACACTACAAACGTGTGTGTCATCGTGTGAGGCACAAATCTGGCAGTGATTTCAAATAATGGTGAGATGTCAGGTGAAGGGGTTGCATTGTCATGAAAGCATAGTGTGATATCATATATTTGGTAGTTTCAAAAATACACACTGGATGTTCAAAAAGGGGCTGGGGATGTCAAAAGCTTTGATGTTTCCCCTTCATCCTGAATGTGCTGTCTCATAGAGTGTGCGTGATATCGCCAAGAGTGGGTGTTTATCATTATCTCGGGTTGGGGACAACATACTGGAGGAAGTCTCAGATACAATGGGTGAGATGGCAATAAAACTTTTGGTTGTCTGTGTGGGATCTCATCATGTGCCATGATGCCACAAAACCCCAGGGGGGGGAAATGCATGACTTAAGGTAAGTCAAAAAGAGTGGTTCGAAGATTTGTATATCCTAAATTCATACATAAAATGGGTGTATATCCACGTACAGTTTCTAAAATCATCATTAAGTGGTTGTGATGACCAGGTACAGTGGATGCAACGTCAGATATATTCGGAGTGATTCACTTACAGTGCATGTCTGATTTCAAAATAAAGTGTGTCATGCCATAAAAAGGTGATTTATCCTTCAAATTTGTTATGATTACCCAAACAGTTGGTGTCATACATACAAAGGGTTAAAGAAGGAAAGAGTGTGTGAAACACAGAAGATACATGGTAGTGACTTAACAAAACTTTTAGAAGTAATATTTTATACATATAGGATAATGCAACATATACACCAGATATCTCATAGATAACACTTGTTTAATATCATCAAAACTCTGATGTGAGACAGAGATACCAAGGTTATATGCAAATATACTTGTTCTTGATGGCCTTAAGAATGGTGTTTATGCGTAATGAGATCATGCTTCAAACAGCAAAGACCTCACAACCAATGTATATCATACAAAATTGACGGGTCATTAAGTCGTGATGACAAATATTTTCCGATTCACATTATAGATAGATGCCCACATACGAATGTTTCCGTACAAATTTTGAGCATAAGTACATAATGAAACTTAAGAGTAGATTTTTGGTTACAGAGTGCAACGATTCACACATTAGGGGTTGATGTCACAAAAATGGGTGGATATTAGTGGGAGGTTTTAGGGCAAAGAACAGTGGGTGCTGCCATATAGGGGTTTGGACGTCATGTCGAGGGATGTGACACATAAATACTGGTTTTGCTTTATAAAGAGGATGTGATGCCATCTAAGTGCAAATATATATACATGGCCGATGGGTGTCAGCAACACAGAGGGTGGGATGTTATCAGATTGGTGTGATGTCATAATATATCATGGGATGTCACAGGAAACGGATAGATATCATTTTATATATAGGTTGTGATACACGATAGACTGGGTTTGGGAGACACAATCCGTTAGTGATGTCAAATATAGGGGAAGTGATTCAAAAATAAAGGGGTGTGATGGCGTAAAGAGGGATGTGATCCCAAGGTTTAAAAGTTTTCAACAAAGTGGAGGATGTCATCCCTACACGGGGTTGATAAAATGATACATTTCGTGAGGAACACAGTTACATCGTGTAGTCAGAATAATATCTGGGAATACAAAGGTTCTGTTCTCATAACACTGAGTTGATCTAAATAAAAAATAAGCGTAAATAGAAGTTTGAGTCTTATAAGTCATTTTAATATCACTATTTTTGACTTGATACATACGCATAGAGTGAATGACAGATCGTATACAATCTTGATTATCAATAATAGAAGCATGTGAAGTCATAAATATTAGATTGTGTCATAGAGGGTGTATATGGTATTTGTATCTTGGATCTACATTACTACCTTACCTCTACATATTGGGTGTGATGGCGTCAACAAAGTGGGTCTGATGACATATACAGTGGCTGTTGATGGCAGTTAGAAGGGTTTCAAGATAGGTCTTTAGAGGCTCTGTGTAGTCATAACATACAGTGTGGGTCGAGAACGTTTATATTGGTATATGATGTCCTAACGCTATATGTGCCATGACATCGGATCAGTGGTGTGTGTACCATGCATATACCATGTGCGGATGTTATATTTTCTGAGTAATAGTTTGTCTAAAGCATAGTAGTCGTGTTTTCATAATAACAGTGGCTGTGATGTCACAATAACAGTGTTGTAGATGTCATATACAGTGGGTGTGGTTTCTTGGATCGGTTGCAGGTGACGCTGGACATGAGTACATACTTGTGATGTCATAAAAGAGTGGGTGTTGTTATATGTCACAAATTAATCACAGGAATGTCATACATACAGTGGGTTTGATATACACTCATTAATTGCTGGTGTGATATAATCAATACAGTCTGTAATGACCCCAGTTCAAGCATAATGCGATGTCAGATATAGCTGTGTGAGAACATGAGAACAGTGGGTGTGATGTCACAGAGTGGTGTGATATCATTTCAGAGTGGATGTGATCGTCATATGTAGTGTAGTTCATAAGATGTCATAGACATTGTGGATGTGATACAATACATACCAATGGGAATATGATCATAAATCTGTGTGTGATGACACAGGTCTCCCCCCCCCCAGTGGGTCGTACGGTCCAGAGATTAAAGGGTGTGATGTGAGATAAAGAGAAGTTGATGTCTGATGGAATAGAGTGACTTGATGTTCACTCAGCGTGGGTATGATGTTCGTTTGTACTGCATATTGATTTCGATAAATATTAGTATGTGTGTGTTCGTTCCTACATCACGTGTGTGTGTAGATCAATTCGAATAGAGTGGGTGGTGACATTCACACTGAGACAGACTATGAGTTTCTATGCTTCAGATAGATGGTTGTATTGTCTTAAAACACGGTGTGTTTCATGTTCAAATATAGTGGATATGAATTCAGCTAACCATAGTGATCTGATCGGACAGATTGATTGGAGCATGTGATATCAACTGATATAGGAGGGGATATAAGAATGCTCTCATAAAGCCTATCGGATGTATGTTACGAAGTATAGATGGGATCTGATTGTCATGAATGCAGTGTGTGTGAAGTCAACATATGCTGATCATTGATGAATCTAAAGTGTGAAAGTGATTGAAGTCATGTAGAATGTGTAATGATGTAATATGTGTTGCCCTGTCATTGACTTACATACTTGTTGTTATTAACCATTCGCCACTGAGGTACCCTTCGATACACCCGTGTGTGTCATCTGTGTGATTGTCATTTAAATACAGAGGCAGTGATGTCAAATAAAGGTGGTGAGATGTCAGGTTTTAGACGTTGCATTGTCATGAAACTACTATGTGTGTTATCATTTACTATTGGTTATGATGTCCCATAAATATACTAGCTGTGATGTTCATACATATAGGGATGGTGATTTCATAAAGATTTTATGTTAATGTCATACATCCTGGAATGTGCTGGTCATACATAGTAGGTGTGCGTGATATCGTCCAGAGAGTGGTTGTGGTATCATTGTTACTCTGGCGTTAAGGACAAGCATAGAGTGGTGTAGTCTCCGATTAGCAATGGGTGAGATGGCAGATATATCAATTTCTGTTTCTCATGTGTGTGATTTCATCAATATCGTGTCTGTGATGCACGACTTTCAATGGAGGTAATTGCGATGACTTGCAATGGTTGTGATAGTTTGTGAGTCACTAAAGAGTGGATGGCGAAGTTTGGGAATTAGTGACTAAGATGTATAGACATAAAATGGGTGTGATGTCCTAGTAACAGTTGGTCTAGAGTCATCATTAGAGTGGTTGTGATGACAACAGGTACAGTGAAAGTGCAAGCGTCAGGATATATTTGGAGTGATGTCATGAGGACTGTGCATGCGATGTCCTAATTAATGTAGGTGTCATGCAATAAAGTGTGGTTTGTGATTCCATGTCTACATATTGTTTTATGTTGGTACGCAAATCAGAGGTTGTGATATCATACATACAAAGTGTTGATAAGATTGAACGAAGTGGTGTGTGAGACACAGAAAGATACTAGTGGGTTATGATGGTAACAAAACTAGTGATTAGGTTATGTGTATAAATGGATATGATGACCCACAGATATGCCGCCATGAGATCTCCTTAGATACACTTGTTGTGAGATCATCAATACAGTGGATGTGAATAACAGATGATTCTGTGCTAAAATGTCAAATATAGTATAGCTGGATCGGTTAGATATGGTGGTTTGATGTCGTAATTTGAGGATGTGATGTCTTCACAGGGCAAATATGCTGCACATACGCTAGATTGTGATGTCATACAAGAGTAGTGTGTTGACATTGTCATGTCCAGGTCGTGTGATGACATGATTATTTGGTGTGATGTTAACATGTATAAGGTATATATTGCCTTCGACATACTGGATGTAGTTTCCAGACAGAGATGTTGGAGGTCATATAGTACAGTAGAGTAAAGGACTTAAGGAGAAGATGTGATGTTACAGAGTGCAACTGCTGTCCACACCTATAGTGGAGTGTGATGTCACATAATAAGTGAGTGTGATATTAAGTGGAGATAAGTTTGGTGCAAAGATTAACAGGGGGTGTGCTGTCTCATATAGTGGTGTGGGACGTCATGTCTGAACTGGATGTGACTTCATAAATTCTGTGTTTCCTGTTATAAACAGGATGTGTGATGCATCTACAGTCTAAGTGATATCATACATAGGCCATTGTGTGGTGTCAGCAAACACAGAGGGTGAGGATGTCATACAGATGGTGTGTGACGTCATAAATATTAGTGCATAGGATTTCACAGTTATACTGGGATGTTGATATCATATATATATAGGTTGAGATAACATCGATAGACTGGATGTGACGTCACAGATCCAGTTAGATGTGATGTCATTATAGTGGAAGGGATGTCCATCAATTAAAGTGTGTGATGGCATAAAGAGTGGATGGGATTTACCATAGGTATTTATACAAGATAT
This sequence comes from Odocoileus hemionus, assembly GCA_020976825.1. Lineage (NCBI taxonomy): Eukaryota > Metazoa > Chordata > Mammalia > Artiodactyla > Cervidae > Odocoileus > Odocoileus hemionus. The sequence goes on along the minus strand of JAJLRB010000528.1, from coordinate 34,347 downwards.
TTCATACATTATAATGGTGGTGATGTCATACACTTCTCTGATGGGTTTGATAATTGATACATTTTGCTGTTGATGACACAGTTACAGTCGATGTGAGTCGTAAGATATGAGTGTATGGTGAAGTACATAAATGGTTCTGTTCCTCATTAACTCTGTGTGTGATGTATATAAGTAGGATTAGATATCGTATAAGTTAGAGTGTGTAATGTCATAGATAGATTTCATTTTATGATGTCACGTATATAGTGACTGTGATATCATATGGCAGTAGATGAAAATGTCATATTGTATACAATGCGTGTGATATCATGAATAAAGTTAGCATTGTATGTCATAAATATTGAGTATTGTGTCATAGAGTGTGTATTATGGATCTGTGTAGAGCATATGATGGCATCACATATGCAACCTTGATCTCTTACATATTGTGTGATGGCTCGACAAAGTGGGTGTGATCGACATATAGAGTGGATGTGATGGCAGTTAATCGGGTTTCAAGACAGACATAGAGGCTTGTGTTTCAATACACAGTTTAGACAGTGTGGTGAAAACGTATATAGTATATGATTCCTAAACGTATATGTGCCATGAAATCGGGAACAAGTCTCCTTTAGTGTGTCCCATTCATATACCAATCGATGATATTTTACTGATATGGAATGTAGTAAAGCAATAGTATGGTGTCTTGACATATTTACGTGGCTGTATTCACAATCTAGTGTATGTATGATCATAAAGCAATGGGGTGTGGTCCATAACCGATTCATGTGTTTGCCATATATACAGACTTGTGATGTCACTCTAAAGAGTGGGCATGTTTGGTCACAAATTAAGCACAATTCATTACATACAGTGGGTTTGATATCACACATAATGCTGAGTTGTGAAAATCAATTTACTCAGTAATGACCCATGGTACAGGGGATGCCGATGTCAGATATACGATTAATGACATAGAAACATGGGTGTCATGTCATAGAGTGTGTGTATTATCATACAGATGAAGTGATGTCTTATGTAGTTCATAAGATGTCATAGGACTTTGTGGCTCTGTATCATACATACAATGGGGGGTTATATGATCGATAATCTGTGTGTGATGACACTGTAATTGGAATGTCTGTCAGATATAAAGGGTGTGATGTAAAAAAAATGTATGTCCAACGTATAGATAATTAGTATGTCACTCACGTGGTGTGATATCATCATTTAGTACTGCAGATTGTTCGATACATATAGTATTGTGTTACTACATACAGTGTTGTTATAAACACTTGATAGAAGTGGTGTCATCACACTGATACAGATTATGGAGGTTATACTGTCAATAATGTTGTATTTCTTTACACGTCGTGTTTCATGTCAAATAGTAGTGGATATGAATTCAGAACCATAGTGGATGATGGACAGAGAGTCTAGGATATTCACTGATATAGGGGATGAGATGTCATAAACCGTGGATGTATGTCATATAGAGGGGATCTGATGTCATGAATGCATGTTTTTGTGATATCATCAATACTGTAGTGATCATTGATATCATAAAGTGTGAATGTGATGTCATGTAAATGTGTATGATGTCATATGTGTGCCCTGTCATGACTTACATACTTGTTGTTATATCATCGACACAGAGGTACATCGATACAAACGTGTGTGTCATCTGTGTGATGGCACAAAATACAGTGGCAGTGATGTCAAATATATTGTGAGATGTCAGTGTAGAGGGTTGCATTGTCATGAAAGCAGTATGTGTATATCATTAGTATATTGGATATGATGTCATAAATACACTAGCTGGGATGTCCATAAAATAGGGCTGTGATGTCATAAAGCTTGATGTCATGTCATTCATCCTGAATGTGCTGTCATACATAGAGTGTGCGTATATCGTCCAGAGAGGGGTGTGTTATCATTGATACTCTGGTTTGAGGACAAGCATACAGTGGATGTAGTCTCAGATACAATGGGGAGATGGCAGATATAACATTTGTGTTGTCATGTGTGTGATCTCATCTATAGTGTCCATGATGCCACGAATCCCATGGAGTAATGCGATGACTGTCATGGTGTGAAGTCACAAAGATGGTTACGAAAGATTTTGTATAGTGCCTAAGATGTCATACATAAAATGGTGTGATATCCTACGTACAGTTGGTCTGAGATCATCATTAGAGTGGTTGTGATGACACAGGTACAGACGTGGATGCAAACGTCAGATATATTCGGAGTGATGTCATGATACAGTGCATGCGATTCATAAATAAATGTGGTGTTTATGCATGCCATAAAATGTGGATGTGATGCCTTCAAAAGTTTTATGATGGTACGCAAACAGGGGTGTGATGTCATACATACAAAGGTGTGATAAGATGGAAAGAGTTAGGGTGTGAAACACAGAAGATACAGTATTGTGAGGTAACAAAAACTAGTGAATAGGTATTGTATACAATGGATATGATGTCATCATATATAATAGCGCGCATGAGATCTCATAGATACACTTGTTGTGATAATCATCAATACAGTGGATGTGATGACAGAGATACTGTGGGTATGAATGTCAATTAGTTGTGCGTGATGCCTTAGAAATGGTGGTTTGATGTCGTAATGAGGATGCGATGTCTTCAACAGGCAAAGATGCTGCACATACGCAGATTATGAGTCATACAAGAGTAGGTGTGACGTGGTCAATACAGTCGGTGTGATGACAAGGATTTTGCTGTGATGTCACATGTATAGGGGTATATATTGCCCTACATACTAGATGTGGTTTCATACATAATGTTTGAGTCATAAGTACAGTAGAGTGAAGGACTTAAGCAGTAGATGTGATGTTACAGAGTGCAACTGATTCACACATATAGTGGGTGTGATGTCCACATAAAAGTGGGTGTGATATTAGTGGAGAGGTTTTGATGGCAAAGATACAGTGGGTTGCTGTCTCATATAGTGGGTGTGACGTCATGTCTGAAGTGATTGTGACATCATAAATACTGAGTTTTGCTCTTATAAAGAGGATGTGATCCATCTAGAGTGCAAATGATCATATACATAGCCGGGTGTGGGTGTCAGCAACACAGAGGTGGATGTTATACAGATTGGGTGTGATGTCATGAATATAGTGCATAGATGTCACAGGGAGATATACTGGATGTGATATCATATATATATAGAGTAGATGTGATAAAGTGTTCATCGATAACTGGTGTGACGACACAGATCCAGTTGATGTGATGTAAATATAGTGGAAGTGATGTCATAAAATAAAGTGGTGTGATGGCGTAAAGAGTGGATGTGATACCATTGGTATTATACAAGATTTCATACATATATGAGTAGGAGGTGATGTCATACATACACTGGGTTTGATAAAATTGATACATTTGCTGTGATGACACAGTTACAGAAAACTCGTTGTATGAGATCAGATATAGTGCTCTTGAAAGTACACAATGGTTCTGTTCTCCATAACACTGTGTGTGATGCTATATAAAGTAGATAAGTCTAAAAAGGTAGAGTGTGTGATGTCATAGATAGAGTCATTTTTATGATGTCACGTATATAGTGACTGTGATATCATACGCAAGTAATGAAATGTCATATCGTATACAATGCTGTGTGATATCATGAATAAATGCATGTGATGTCATAAAATATTGAGGATTGTGGTCATAGAGTGTGGTTATGATGTCATGTGTAGTGCATTTGATGGCATACATTTGCAACCTGTGATCTCTTACATAGTTGGTGTGATGGCGTCGACAAAGTGGGTGTGATGACATATAGAGTGGATGTGATGGCAGATAGATCGGGTTTCAAGACAGACATAGAGCTTGTGTAGTCATACACACAGTGTGGGTGAGAACGTATATAGTGGATATGATGTCTAAACGTAGTATGTGCCATGACATCGGGTACAGTGTTAGTGTTCCCATTCATATACCAAGTGCGATGATATTTTTACTGTATGTTGTGTAAAGCATAGTAGGTGTCTTGTCATAATTACAGTGGCTGTGATGTCACAAGTAGAGTGTATGTGATGTCATAAGCAGGGGTGTGGTGTTCATGAACCGATTGCATGTGTTGCCATGAATACAGACTTTGTGATGTCATAAAGAGTGGGTGTGAGGTCACAAATTAATCACAGGATGTCATACATACAGTGGGTTTGATATCACACATAATGCTGGTGTGGTATAATCAATATACTCAGTAATGACCCAGGTACAGGGGATGCGATGGCAGATATACTGGGTTAATGACATGAGAACAGTGGTGTGATGTCATAGAGTGGTGTGATATCATACAGAGTGGAAGTGATGTCATATGTAGTTCATAAGTTGT